>CANYCX010054774.1:0-15896 GCA_948193385.1 Breynia disticha f. nivosa
AACCATATGTTTACTAAATCACATAAACATCAATCATATGTCAGCTAGGACATATAACCATCAACATTTCATTTTCAACATAATTCTTCTAAATATATCTAACAATCTCAACATAACATTATAGGCCATATATGTTTCAACTACATAATCCCAAAGAAAAACTACATTTTTACATTTAAATTACTTTACAAATCAATTTAGTAAGCGTAAGAACACTTACCTCGAACAAAAGTAAATTCAACAGGCTAAGCCCCAAATCAATATCCACCCAACAGTCCCACAGATCCTCCTGTACGTAATTAACCATATACAATACATTAACCAACCATTCATACATCGATTCTAATATTAGAATCATCAAAACATCATTTGTAAGCCTTAAATCATCCATATGTCAACGATCCTTACTAACCTAACCTTCCTCAATTCCATTCTTATCATGATTTTCATCTTCTAAATCATATATAAAGGATCATTCAAGCATCTAACATATAATTACACAGATTTCCAGCATCAATTCCAAGCAAAAACATTCAATCCATCAATTTCAATTTAATTCCTACAACCTCATGTAAACTAACTATCAACCTTACCTTTGTTGACTTGGATTCTTGCAAGATTAATGTTTTTCCTTGCTAAATCACTTCCTTTCACTCAAATACAAGTTCCTATGATATTTCCCAGCTCTCGCTGCAAGTTTTTTCTGAGTTTAGGTTTGAAAGTTCTTGAATGTTGGTTGAATCAAGCGAAGTTATATTTTTTTTCTAGAAAACAGAACAATACGCGTGGTAGACAGTGGACTATGCGTGGTTGTTATGACTGCGCGTACTTCGCTGCCACAACGTGTAGTTCTCTGATTCCACCATTCCTTCATTTTTCCTTAGTTATTTCATATCAACCTTATATCAACCTTCAATCAACCTTAATAAACCTCAATTAAATCATTTATTTCCAACATTTCAATAATTATTTCCTTAAAATAAATTCTGGGATGTTACAATGAATCGGTTACTTATAGAGGAGAGTCATTATTTTTCTTGCAAGGGTTAAGAGTGCAGTTGGATCTGATTGAGGATCAGATATTAGCAAATATTAGAGTTATACCTCAGATGAGAGAGGTGATAGCAAAGCGTCAGAAAGAAGATGATCATCTGATGCAAATTAAGAAGAAATTTGAGAGGGGTAAAGTGACTACTTTGCACCGATTTGACGAGGATAGTGTGTTATATTATCAAGAGAGATTGTGTGTTCTAGACATTGCTGAGGTGAAGAATGAGTTGATGGTGGAGGCACATTCCTCACCTTATTCAGTTCATCCGGACAGTACAAAGATGTACCGAGATATGCGATAAATGTATTGATGGGTACATATGAAGAAAGGGATAGCAGAGTTTGTCGTTAGATTTCTACCTTGTCAACAAATCAAGGCCGTACATCAAGCTCCAACCAAAAAATTAAGACCGTTAAAAATTCTAGAGTGGAAATGGGAGAAGATCACCATGGATTTTATTATAAGCTTACCGAGGACGTTTTGATGTCACGATGCTCTTTGGTTGATAGTCGACAAACTGACAAAATCGGCTCATTTCTTAGCTATCTGATATGATGATACGTTGGATAGGCTAGCTGGTTTGTATGTTGCCAAGATCGTTAGATTACAGAGTGTTCCAACTTTGATTGTGTCTGATCGTGATCCTAGGTTTACATCACGATTCTGGCAGAGTTTACAGGATGCAATGGGTACGAGATTGAGGTTTAGTACAACATTTCATTCGCAGATTGATGGCCAATTTGAGAGGATGATTCAGACATTTGAGGATATGTTGTGAGCCTATGTGTCAGATTGAGGGACTAGAGTTAATTTAAAAAACTCTTGAAAAGTGAATGTTGTGAAAAGATGTATGCAAGCGGCTCAGGATCGTCAAAAGAGTTATTACGACCGACATCATCGAGAGTTAGATTATGCTGTCGGAGATAGAGTTTTCTTGCGAGTTTCGCCTTGGAGAAGTGTTATCAGATTTGGGCGATGCAAAAAACTGAGTCCTAGGTATATCAGACCATGTGACATTATTGAGAGAGTGGGACCACTGGCGTACAGATTGAGGTTACCAGATGAGTTGTCCTGACTACATGATGTGTTTCATGTTTCTATATTGAGATGATCTGATCCTAGTCATGTGTTGAGAGCTGCAGAGTTGGAGATATCAGAGGAGTTATCTTACGAGGAGGAGACTTTTGAGATTTTGGACCGATAGTTGAGACAATTATGGAATTGAGAGATCCATATGGTACTAGTGAAATGGATTTTTCATTCGCCAAAAGAAGCTACCTTAGAGGTTGAGTCTGATATGAGACAGCAGTATCCGTATCTATTTTTAGATGTTGAGTCAGAGCTTTGAGGTATTTTCTGACTTGATCCTTGATGTTTAGTCGCTATTGCTGATATGTTACAGGTATATAGTTGTTGTTGTTGCTGTTGTTTTGCTGCAAAATTGAGGTTGCATTAAAATGTTGTATGTGTATAAAGTATACCATACTTAGAATCTCTTACGATTTGATCTGATTTAAATTTTAGGGACGAAATTTCCTAAGTGGGGAGAGTTGTAACGCCCTGAACTTTATTGGAATTAAGTTATATGAAAAATAGCTTAAAACAAGATCAAATTGGATTAGAATAGGAAAAATTCAAAAAAAAAAACAACAGACAACACGGGCTGAGCACGACCTCGTGCTCATGCCAGTTCAGAAGCACGAAACCATGCTCATACCAAGGAATCAACATGACCCTGTGATGAATTTATTGTAGAACAAGATTGTGCACGATCAAACAGGAACTTGTGCTGGAAAACATGGAACGATCAACAGCATGATCCGTGCTGACTGGAAATTCCCCTGCAGTTCATTTAAACAGAAATCTGCTTAACACTTATTGAGTATTTGATTATACTCACCCCTGTATGGTTGTTTAATGTTGTGCAGATCGTAGGTAGTTGCTACTAATGGACCAGAGTGCACAGTGATCAGAGATTCCCAGCGATATGTGTCTGAGGTCTGGCTCTGGAGTTTTCATGTTTTGAGATTTTAACTGTACATATTTGTACATATTTGTATATACACGCATGTTTTTGTTTGAAACTTTTTTTCAAACTATTTCAACTTTTGCTTTTATATATGATTTTTGCAAAGTATTTGGGCCGAGTTTTAACAAATGGCATGTATATATTCTTTGTCTCTCCTCTCAATTGATTTGATTTTATATCATTTCTTAAAATATATTGATTATGCGATTAAATGGTTTTAAAATTTGAGTTCCACATGTTTAGATCTCTAGATTTTATAATGTC
Source organism: Breynia disticha f. nivosa (assembly GCA_948193385.1). Taxonomy (NCBI): domain Eukaryota; kingdom Viridiplantae; phylum Streptophyta; class Magnoliopsida; order Malpighiales; family Phyllanthaceae; genus Breynia; species Breynia disticha. Next base: position 3,345 of record CANYCX010054774.1, read on the forward strand.
CACAACTTATGTACTAATTATCCACACATTTTAAATGAGTTCAGGGTTGAGTTGTTATGTTAATTTATTTTTTTTGAAGGTTAAATAATTCTATTTAAGGGTATATCTAGTTATTACTGATGTTTTTTTTGATGGTCTTAGGGGTTGATTTTGTTTAGCCCTTCGTGTTTTGTAAATGTTCATAACTTATCCACAAACTATGTTTTTAATTTTTTTGGGGTTACACAATTCTATTAGGGGTATATCTAATTATTACTGATATGTTTTAATGGTCTAGGGTTTGATAAGTTTTGTCCTTTGGGTTTTATTGTGTCCACAACTTATCCACAAACTATGCACACATGTAAAATGAGTCAGTGGTTAAATTGTTTTCTTAATCTTATTATTTTTGGAATTAAATAATTCTATTTAGGGGTATATCTAATCATTACTTATATGCTTTTATAGTCTTATAGTTGTTGATCTATTTAATTCTGTGAGTTTTATAAATTTCTATAACTTATCCACAACTATCCATACATGTAAAATATATTATCTTATATTGTTGTACCAACAAAAGAATTCATGTGCTCCTAACCCAGATAAAGAGGCTCATCCTTTCTTTCCTTTAAGCAATAACCTACTTCTTTGTACCTACACATTTGAAACAAAAATTTTAGGCATCCACAACCAGAATAATAACTAAAATGGTAGAAATAGTTAATCTTGAAAAATTTAAATGTCTGAACTAGACGCCTTGGTCTTGTTCTTCTTTTGCTCTTCTTTGTAGGGCTTGTAGTTCTTCCTCCAATGACTGATTTGGTTGCAATGAAAGTAAGTACTCTCGCTCTACTTTAGCTTCAGCTAACTTGTCGTATGAGCTAGATTTTTGGTCTCACTCTTACTGGGCTTAGGACCCATAGGTTTTGACTTCATCTTTCCTTTCCCTTTTTTTTCTTGACGTGTCTCCCTTCAACCATAAGCACGAGATCTAATTTCTATAGGAGAGTCTCTTCTTGCGTCTTCAACATCCCATGTAACTCCATCATTGATTTGGATGTTCCATGCATATTAAAATTCATAATGAACTGATCATATGACTTAGCCAATGACCTTAAAAGATGATGAGTGGATAACTCTTTAGGAACCCGTACGTCTAGCCTCTCAAGAGTATGAAGACACACTTTCATCTTTTGTACATGAGCAATAACCAAAGTACCTATGGTCATCCTATAAGAGGTGAGAGCTTTCGTGGTAGAAAACCTCTTAATTCGAGTATGCTTTTGAAACATCAGTTTTAGATTCACCATAATCTCATAAGCTTCCATGTTCTCAAACTGTTTTTGTAAATTAGGAACCATTGTTTTCAATATGAGACATGTGACATCAGTGGAATCATTCTTCTTAGTCTCATAAGTTTCCTTTTGACCACAGTAGCATTCCTAGTTGGCTCAGGGGGAACTGAGGGATCCAAAACATATAGCTTTTTCTCTTGTTTAAGGAAAATCCTCAAATTTCAAATCATAATTTTCAAATAATTAATACTTTTCATAAATGATATAATAATCAAATAAATATAAAGGAGAGAGAAAATAAGAAGTACATGCATTTTTTAAAATATGGCCCATTTCATAAACAACTAAAATAGAGTCATGCAGAAATTGAAACATAGTTTGAAAAATAATTCAAACTAAAATGCATGTCTATACAAAAATGTAAAAAACATGTACAAAACCAAAATCCCAAGATAAAAAATATGGAGCTAAGACCTTTGATCTCGTATCACTGCTCTCAAAACACCACGAGTCTTCGAGTCAATAGTAGCTATCTACGATCTACACAATATAAAAAAAAATCGCACACAGGTGAGTATTTTCATACTCAGTAAGTGCTTTTCATACACTTACCAAAGTATTTAATGCATAAGTAATCGTTATTTATTACGATTTAAGTACGTTATGCAATAGGGTAAACATCCTTATTTAACTCATATTCTAAATTTGTTCTTAATTGCAGTTTAATTTACTGTTTAGAATATTTCCAGAAGGCACGAATGTGCTGTGTAGAGCACGAGGTCGTTCTCATCATAATTCCTAGAATATCTCAGGCATGTTTCGTGGTGCTAAAATTGGTCTACAGTACGATGACGTGCTGATCGACACGAAAGTCATGCTGACCTTCTATTTTGAACAGTTCATTTCCAATTATCATACACAAAAGCAGTAAACATGTTTCTTGATGCTAGTACTTAATTAGAGCAATACGTATACCATATCTGCAGTGAATGGCATTCCAAAACAGCACATTAACCATCAATTTACTTACACTTAAACCATACCATAAAGCCATCCTACACATATGGTTCTACCATCATACATAAGCATTACACATACTTCATTTCACGTCAAATAACATTAATAACAGCAGCAATAAAACATTTATCAGTACATCATCATCAAATTAACATATATCCACATTCCATGGCATTAAACTCATACGAATGCAATATGGAATGAAAGTGTAGTACCAATGCAATCACGCGATATGCCCTGGGGTATTTCTTTTCTTTTTCTTTTATTTTTCCTCAAACCTAGTCTAATATCGAGATCTCTCTCAGAATCATCCTTAGGCCTAACCTAGGTTAGCACACAACTAGTAAGAAGAGCACATAGCTCGTAGGGATAGCACACAGCTTATCCAGATAGCACACAGCTCGCATCACACAATGCTTATGCGACACATGAATGTCTCATATGCATTCATAAGGCCAATATCAAATCAAAACATGTTATGCATAATCATAACATATTACATAAAAACATTATAGGGAATAACCATCAATTTCATAATGCATGGTATCATTAAATCATCACTTTCAATTCATGCCTTTTACATAATTCATAGTTTAAATGCACATAGCAATATGAATAATCAAAAGCATAAATCACATAGCTCATCATTAACATCAAAGCTAATACACATAGCAATCATAGTAAACTCATATGATCATAAGATCATCAATAATCATCATGAATAACTCCAACATAGTAATCTGACCGGTGTCTAGCAAGCGTACTAGGCCGGTGTAGTTTTACCATAAAAGTATGACTCTCGGGATCGAATCTCTCAAGGAACATAGTATCTAATCCGATTCAGTGCTAAAAGTAAAGAAAAAGAAAGCAGTAAACATGATAGATTGATGGTTGAGAATTGAACTAAAAGAGTAAATGCAAGAGAAAATGAAAACTGGAAACAATAAGTAAAAGAGTTGGGTCTTCCTAGACTTTAATAGACCTACACTTGGTTCCTTAATTGGATTGAGGTTAATGAAGGTGTTCTCATGCTATCCTCAATTAAGAGTTCCTTTCAGACTGCACAAAATTGCTAGCAAGTGTTCTACTCTCGTGATACACTAGACTAGGCAAAGCAATAGTCATATAGGCATTTCATCGAACACATCAAGGTCATTTGGTAGATTTCTATCCAAACAAGCGCTAACTCTATTAGATTTAGTCTTCCTAAACCTAGGCTTTTGCAACTCCGTAATAAGACTACTAGCAACGAATAATTAACACGCAAACTCAATTAATTATTCCTAAAGTGCAACCTATTAATTAATACCTATGAATATCTAATCCTAGACAAATCTATGATTTTTCGACACAGATTCCATCAATGGTTTATCCCTCCCTAGACCTCAGCTTACGCAATTCCGGCATAGGGCCGCTAACAACATTCAACTAGAATTGCCCATTAAACCATTAATTCATCAAGCGCAATCAAATAGACATTCATTCATCAAAAGGTAAACCATTCAAACATAAAACCTCAATGTATCATATAAGAAAACCAAGCATAATCATCTGTTTACATCCAAGAAAAACCCAACACAAACACTAGCCTAACATGTTAGGTAAAAGATTAACGAAAGAGTAATAAAGAGGAAAACAAAGAAGGAAGAAAGAAACCCTTAGTTCCAAGCCCTTATGAACTATCAAGAGTGCCCCCACTGAAACCACTCAAAACAATGACATTTTGGAACATATTTGGTGAGTCACGTTTGCCACAATCAGACCTTCATTCGTGACTCATTTTCTTCCTCCAATTTAGCTTTCAGAATGTGAGTCACGTTCGTGACTCGTGTTCTGCCCAAACTTTGCAAGCCAAACAAATGAGTCTGTTTGAGTCTATTTGAGTCTATTTGTTTCCTGCATTTGTGATCATGGTGAGTCACGTTCGTGACTCACCTTCTAGACACATATTTGCTTCATGGAATGAGAGTCACGTTCATGGTAAATTGAATCTTGTTCATGACACGTATTCTGCCCAAAATTGCAAGCCAAGCAAATGAGTTCGTTTGAGTCTAATTGTGTCAAGCAAGCTCAAAACACTTAATCATTTGCACCACACTTCTTGGTCTGCCTTTGCGTGATCAAATTGTCTAATTTGGCCAATGAATTAAGCTCCGATTCAAGCTCGTGACTTATGCATTTATGCCTTTAAAATGGCCCCACTCGATGTGTCTTCTTTTTCCATCAAATCATGGCAAAATCTTCACCTTCCTTAATCATGCCTAGATAAAACCAAAACGAACATAAGCTTATAAAATCACATGGTTTATCTACTGAAATGACATGAAAATCAACTAGAAATAAGTGGAATAAATGTGTATATATTTGGTCCTATCAAACTCCCCCACACCTAAGCTTTTGCTCGTCTCGAGCAAAACAAATCGAACATAGGGGTTAAGAGCTCGAATCAAAATGCACTCATGGTCTCAATCATATTCAAGATCCCTGGCACATAATAGCTTGGTTTCACATAACACGATCAAATGTTAATGATACCTAGACTTACCCAAGGAAGCTATTCAGGGACTCAAACGGTTGGTGGTCAAATTCTCGAGTTTGGCGGTATCTCTAGGTCAAACACTTGCTAGCATCGGAGTTACTATCTTGCATCATATCAACACAAAAAAATATTTGAATTTTGGCCTAAATCATTTTTCCAAATGCTTTTTCTTAAATTGTGCTCTTATTTTTATTCAAAATGTTTCCCAGTGAACGCAAAAGTGATCCGCTTTTGGCGCGCACTCCCGGTCATTCTAAAACTTTTATTTTCTTAAGACTTCTAGCAAAAGTGACAGCTTTTGGCGTGCACTCCCGGCCATTCGAAGTCGACTTATTTTTATTATGAGCACCAATGACAATTTTCAAGCATTGTTTCTTTTAAATTTTCATAGGCCAAAACTCTCCAATTCTTTTGTGCAAATATAAGTAATTAAGCCTCGAATGCCAACAAATATTGCCCGTTTACACCTCCCTCACCAAACTCAACAATCATCCCACACAACCATTCCAGTTAGCCCATCATAGCTTTGCAAGACCAAGTCTAAGGTCCTCAATCGCAATATGTACCTACACTCACCATTATATAAAAGTTCTCTTTTCAACGATTTCAACCATACATTGCATATCAATTTCACTCACAATTCAATACAACCAACATACACATTTATTCACAAAGAAAGTGCGAAAATTTTGATGGAAAAATGAAAGAATTTTGCGAAAAATTCGCAAAATATTCACACTTTGAAACACATGGACATCCCAAACCCACAAATGAAATGGAAATCAAACATATAATCCTTCCCCCACACTTAAGTTCGACGTTGTCCTCAATGTTGTAAATATGCTCTATTATGAAATAATGAAGCACAATAATAAAAAATCTAAATTCGTAAAGAACAAGAGTAATGGAAGAGAAATCTTCTCTCGATTTAATGCGCATTTTCAATTCCGAGGTTAGTATCCTAATCCATCCAAGTATGAGGCATCCATCTATGTATAGACCTTAGAGCGAAAGGCAAGATAAATAAGGTCATTGACAACTAAACGAAAATACAAAAAATGTAAAATGCAATACATAAAATAGACGTGCTCCTAAATGATGAATGCATACAAATCAAAATAAAAGAAAAAATATAAAATAAACGTGAATGCAACTAAGGGATGCAATCAAAAGTCATTACTTAATCACATAGTTTCATGTCATTGCAGACACAAACTGTGGATCATGAATGAAGTGTTATGTCGATGGTTTGGCTTTCCTTTGACTCCAAGAAAAGGTGACCTTGTGCTCCCTAGGCCTATCAACATTGATTGCCTCTTGAGGGTAGAGTTAGTCGAGTTCCTTGTGCCTTTAACCTCAATTTTCATCAAAAATCTGCACTTAGATCTTTTCTTTCTTCTCACCCGTCAATTGTGGCCATAGTTTGCACAAACTTCACCTTTACTTATAAATGTGTCCTCCCAAGGTGTATGTATATGTGAAACATCACCTCTATACACTAAATCCTCCACCACTTCATCCTTCAAATAACCCTCCTTAATCTCTTCGGTGAACTTAATCTTCGAATCACCCTTTTCTTCACTAGCATCCATTTCCTCGTCATCTTCAATCACTTTCCCTTGCTTAGTTGGTAAGATAAGTGGTTGATAAGTTTCATTTTCCACCCATTCCTCAGCCTAGTGCCCGACTTGACAAGTCAAGTTGTGCAAACCGGTAAGAGTAGACTTGTTGATTGAGTCTTGCACCTCCATGATACTTTCCAAGCCTTGGTTGAAGGACACTTGAGAATCAATGAATTGGTTCAATTTTCCCATTGCTTCCATTATTTTTTCTTTAAAACCAAGCTTAGATTCAAGGGTTGTGCTTTGGGTTGAGTTTGATAAGGGTGGTTGGTGGTTTAAATTGAGTGATGGTGGATATGAAGGTTCTCGATAAGGATGGTCGGGGACATATGGTGGCTTTATCTCTTGATAAGTGTGAGGAAGGGAGGTATTGTGGTTGGGAGGGTGGTAAGGCTTTGGTGGGCGTGGGGAAATTTCATAGTTCATCTCAGTTTCCCATTCCATACAAGGATGGGTCCTCCACCTCAAATCATTAGTGTCGAAATATGGGTCGGCGGTTTGAAGTTGTTGATTAAATCCAAGTTCTACAAAATTGTCATCCTCAATGCCCACACAACTCATTTCCCAATTGCTTGGTGTAGTGTAATAAACACATGTGTCCTCCATGTTGTTGGCACCACCATAAGAACTACACCACACCTCTTCCCTTGAATCCTTCTCCACTATAACCCTCCTCACACATTCGGTGAACTCCTCCTTCCTCAAATTCAAATCATAAATGTAGAAGGACTCTTCATCCACCTCTTTTCTCCTTCTTCCCCTTGCAATTTTATCTTTCATATTATTGGCCTCTCGCTCATAAATATCCCAAACCTCTACCGCAGTGTTGTTGCCCACATATCCACCTGAGGCTATATCACAAGTGCCTGATTCATTGGTGATAATCCATCATAAAAGGTTTGGGCCAATAGTACCAAGGAAAGTTGATAATGAGGGCATTGGGTAAGTAGTATGTTAAACCGCTCCCATGCCTTAGGAGACTCTTCTCCGTGCAGCTCTATGAATGTACAAATTTTGTTCCTGAGAATCATGGTCCTATGAGGGGAATAATACTTGTCCATAAACTTGTCATACACCTTATCCCAAGTCCTTAAGGAACCATCCGAAAGATTGATTAGCCAAGACTTTGCTTTGTCCTTAAGCGTATGTGGGAACCACTTCATTCTTAGCTCATCCTCCCTTAGACCAATCAAAATGTGACCTCCAAATTCAAATATCACTCACGTATAACTTCCCTACTGCAAGTGATACTTGAACCCAGAAATCAAGTTTTTGATTTATAAATAATATAAAACAATAATAAGAGATAAAGATTGAAGGACATATAACATATTCTTCTTTGATAAACACATATATATATACAAAAATTTTTACAAAATAGGTTCCAGGTTATGAAAGAAATAGGAATCCTAGTGATTCTATTTTCAATAATAACCCGAAAAATACAAGTAACTGAATGTATGCATTGTCATGTACATATACTTAAAATCAAACCCTAATACAATTGAGAGCACAGCACACCTCGGTCCGTCTCTATGAACTCTCCAAAATTTGAGTAAGTGCGCACCGTCCCCGACCAAAATGAAAACCTTCTAAAATACCTGCAGAGCGTTGCAGGCAATAATTGCGTGAGTTATAAACTCAGTAAATAACATAACCACAAAAGGTCGACTTCAATCAATATCAAACAATAATTCCAAAATCATGTAAATTCAAAATATAACATGTTCATGGTATATGATAAGTTCATAAACTTAGAACTCATTAAATGTCACTTGATAACATACCAAAGAACAAAATTTTCCACATTTAAGGCTGGTCACAGGTGAGAACGTGGGGCGTTCATCACTACGCGTTGTGGTCCATAAGTACGCGGGCTCGCCCCCACACCGCGTAGTGACGAAGACATGATTTTCACCTGACACAGGTAGGAACGCGATGTTAGCACAAAGTACGCGGTTTGGCTTCAAACTACGCGGTCTCAGTCTGACCTCGCGTACTTTGGGTAAACATTTCATTCTGGCAAACAGGTAGAAACGCGGAGTCAAAACAAAGTACGCGAGGCAGTTCAAAACTACGCGGACTCAGCGTCACTCCGCGTACTTTCACTAAACCTTTCGATCGGATGAACAGGTAGGAATGCGGGTTCAGTAGTGATTACGCATACTCGTTTCCACAGCGCGTACTTAGGAGCCAATTCGCGTAATGACCTGTTCATCCAGCCAAACTTCACACAAATCACACCTCAACTTCAACACTTCACAACATATCAACACAAAATCATCCTAAACATTTCCCTATCATTATTCATATTCATTCATTCATTCAATCCACCTTTAAATCTTCTAAAACATCATTTATAGAACAATTCAACATATACCACACCAAGGCACATAACATATTTAACCAAAATCTCCCATCACAAACCAAACTTTCAAAGTACATTACCATTAACATAATTCATCCCACTATAGTCAACAATATTCACATTTTGCATCAATTCCATAATGCATGCATACATAATGACCTGTAACCACGTAAATGTAATAAAATGTGAATGCATGCTCATTAATGCATTGCCTAGTATGATCCTTCACACTTTAATTCTAGTTTTCTTTACTAGACCTATACATAATCACTTTGTAAGACGTTTGCAAACGGGCCTTGTCGGCCAGGAGTATAGGTTATCAAGTAATGGATCCATTTATAATATTGCACACAAAGTTCCTCAATTTGCACAGAAAGTGCCTCAATTTGCACACAAAGTGCCCATGATTGGCACACTCCCACACCTGAAAGTGTTGAGAGTTTATCGACGCATAACCGGTATAATATGTTTTATATACTATCCGTTTAATCGTTTATTTTTCACATAAAACTATAACCACTCCTTCTTTTTCATTTACTCACAAAGAGTCCTCATAATTATGCTCACAAAGAGCCCCAGACACTTTATTTACTCCTAAAGAGTTTCATATGCATGAATATAATGTGCATCCTTATGTAACCAAATCATGCATCCTCAACATTTCATACTATGCTTGACAATTAAATGTTGAACACAATGATCAACAAAACTCGAATCAACCAATAATTCCTCAAGCACAGTTCACACATATATACACATGATTATAATATCATTCATCCCATTTTCTTTTAATCAACATACCAACATAACAATACATCCTCATATATACATTAACAATCCACATCAATCAACGACTTTAACATATTAAAAACATCAATTATACTCAATTTTCACCAAATACATCAAACTCATAAACTCAACATTTCCAAAAAACAATACAAACAAACAACAGAAGTCGTGCTCGAGTTACTTACCTCTTAAAAGCTCATCTAATTCCCTGTATGGGAACCTCCTTCACGTTGTTTAAGTCCTCCTAAACACAATTAAGGTTCATGTTAATTACGCATACACATATACCATTTACTAAACGATAAATGTACGATGCTATAACATTTACATGTACGTATGTACTATGTTTTCTCTATTTTTCTTTCTCTCTCAATTAATAATCCCAACTACCCTTCACCTAACTTCCTCTTCCATTAATTCCAACCATTCCCAATTTACTTATTAGCCTCTCCTAAGTATACTTTTACGAATTCAACGATCCAACATATAATCTAACTCTGATTCCTTCCAATTCTCTTTCCAAAACCATAAATAATTTTCCTTATTCTGAAATTACTTGTGCATCATAAAAGACCCAATCAAATTGGCCTTAAATTACACCTTACTAGGGTCCATAGAAACTAACCCTAACAACCATACTTCAAATGAAACCTAAGGTTACAATTTCCAAATTCGTCACCTTTAAGCTTTCATCTTAAAACGTCATTTCTAGCTACTAAAACCACCAATTAACATCAAAATAAGGTACTAATGGTTACTACACATCTTAACCTTTCCAACAAGCCTTATTTTGCTCAATTCGGACCTAAAATGAATGAAATAACACGTCGAAAAGTTATACCATTAGTAAAAACGTGATTCAAGGCTTTTGGTTCGAGAAAACTCACTGATTTAAGATCTCCACTCTATCCAACAACTTCCAAACACCAAGACTCAATGAAGTTCGGACTTGGTTAGGGTTTTTCGGAATTGGCTCAGGTTTTTGGAAGCAAAACGTGAATGATGGTGGCTATAGAGAGATATAGGAAGATCATATATATATATATATATATATGCTCAGAAAAGACATTTTTACCCTCGGCTCGATTGGTTACCATTCTTTTTATTTCTCTCTCTCCCGATGGATCTAATTTAACCTCATTTTAACTCCACATACTATCCTACACTCTCCACCAATTATTAATTAACACTTTCTGCGAAAAATTTCCTCACATGATTTTATTAAATATTCAATTAAAATTTAAAAATACGGAAAAATGGGGACGCTACAGCTCTCCCCCTTAAAAGAATTTCGTCTCCAAAATTAAATCGTACCTGAGTCTGGAAAAAATTGAGGATAAAGCCTCCACATCTCCTCTTCCACTTCCCAGGTTGCTACCTTCGGAGAATGGAAACTCTATTTGACCTTCACCATTGGTATATCTTTAGTTCTGAGCTTGTAAACCATTCTATCAAGAATCTCCACAGGCTCTTCCGTATAGGTCAAATCTTCCGAAATCTCCATTTCTGGCTTCTGAATCACATGACTGTGATCCCATCTATACCTTCTTAACATGCTTACATGAAAAACATCATGTAATATCGATAATTCATCAGGTAACTGCAGTCAGTAAGCCAGAGGTCCAACTTTTTGTACAATCACGTAGGGTCCAATGAACCTCAGACTCAGCCTACCACTCTTCCCAAACCTCAGGACTCCCCTCCAGGGCGAAAGCTTTAGGAAAACTTTATCACCAACCTCATAGGTAATTTTGCGTCTATGCTGGTTAGTGTAGCTCTTCTGTCGATCGAGGAACGTCATATTCAAATTGATTCGGTGCTAGCAATAAAATAAAGGAAAGCAATAAACATGAATTGGAATTTGGGGTTTTTGATTTGAACAAGGAAATGCAAAAACAAGCACTAAAATAAAGACTCAACAGTGGACTAAAAATGTGAGTTTTCCTAGTTTTCAATAGAGAATACACTTGGTTACTTAATGACTCGAGGTTAATGACGGTGTTCTCACGCTATCCTCAATTAAGAGTTCCTTTTGTACTGCTCAAAATTGCGTCCTTAAGTCTAGCAAGTGTTCTACTTTCGTGATACACTAAACTAGGAAAGGCACTAGTCACTTAGGCCTTTCATCAAACACATCAAGGTCATTTGGTATATTTATATCCAAACAAGCCCTAACTCTATTTAATTAGCCTTCCTAAGCCTAGACTTTTGCAACTCTGGATTAGGATTACTAGCAATGAATAATTAACAAACAAATGCAATTAATTGTTCATAAAGTGCAATCGATTAATTGATATCTCTGAATATCTAATCCTAGATTGTCAATACTAGGTATTTTTTGACATAGATTCAATCAATGATTTAGCCCTCCCTAAACCTTGGCTTTTCCAATTCCGACATAGGGCCGCTAACAACAATCAACCATAATTGCCTATTAAGTCTGTTAGTGTAAGCCCTAGCCCAATTGATTGTCTGTAACATTTATTATTGAGTAATAAAATTATGAGGAATTATTTTATTATATCATGTATTGACCTGTGGTATGTGTTTGATAAAATATCCATGAATGTTAATTAAGCACTTGAAGTATCAAGGTTGAGGACCTTGATAGTAGAACCTGGAAGATATGATATTAGCATTCTGAATATCCCTAGTCACTTGTTTTTATGAGAATAGAAATGAATTAAGACTAGTATGTACTTTGTAGATGATCATGTTCTACGGGTCATAGATATTTGATATATCTAGCAAAGTGCACAGGTATAATGTATTAAGACAGTCATATAAGAGCATTACACTTAGAGAGCAATCACCATTTGCAATGTCAAATGTTATCCTTAGACTGCAAATGACTGTCTCTTGTTGTGATTTTTAGTGTACTTTGACATACGCCTAACGTGGCCATAAAAGGTTGACAAGTATGGGTATGATTGGGTATGCTAC
>CANYCX010054822.1:0-37010 GCA_948193385.1 Breynia disticha f. nivosa
TTAAGTGTTTGGGTTGAAAAATTCTGGTTCCAGAGGGTCCGAACGGGCTGGGGAACGACCTGCCCAGCCTGTTCCCCAAAATGTTTGGTATTTTTAATAATCTAGAACACCCAAACGGTTTGGGGAACGACCTGGGCAGGCCGTTCCCCAAACCGTTTGCCTGTTAATTTGTGCCTAAAATCGTGATTGTTTGAGGGGCTGTTTTGTACACTCATTTGAATATTTACATTGTGACTTGCATTTTGAACAATATGAGATAGAGGTTGTGATTTATATTGAATGTATAAATGCTATAGAAAGTTAGTGATTATTTGAGATTTCTAAATGTTTAAAATGCCAAGGGAAGTTGTCCATTTCGGTAGTGTTGCTTATTGAGTGTAAAAACTCATTTGCTTTTTATGCCTGCCATATTCCATTTTGGCAGGGATTGAAGAGGACGCTTATGCTCTTCCCGACTGATGCCCTAGGAACCGGTGAACCAACATGCCTGTGCACTGACGATGTCTTGTGAGTGGATGTCAAACATTGGAAAAGGAACATTTAAATGCATACATGTATTTGATAAATTTGTGTTTAAAAGGAGGTTTATTTTGAATCTTTTCTCTTTGTATACCTCGTTCATAGTACACATTATTCTTTTGAAGCATCTTATATTTCAAAAGTCCAATATGTAAATTTTACTTAATTAATGAAAATGCAATGTCCTAAAATAAACATACATATATATATATAAGGTTTCTTTTAAAGAGAATTTTTTTTAATTGTATTCTGAAAAACTTATAATATCCAAGTTTGGGTACCACTTGAGGGAAATAATTTATAAAATACGGAACAAGTGGTAGTCGAATTTGGGTGTTACACTCAAAAATAAAATTCCTTCTATTTTCAAATCCCTAATTTTAAACCATTTACTCAATATTTCCAAATATTTTCAACTCAAACATGGATATAGAAAAGAGTTATTAAACTATACAATCAATTTATTAGAAATGTAAGAAATAAAATACACTTCTTTAAAACAACTTTTCAAAACAATCCATGTTTGTAATCCACGTGCTTGAGTCCTCCTCGTAGTAATCCTATTGTACCTACACAACATATAAACAATCAAAGGGGGTGAGTATATAGGAATAATCAGTAAGTGTAAAATAGATTGTTCTTTAAATGAAGTGCAGGGGAACTTTAGTTACACTGGTGTGCTAATGAACGCGAGATCGTATTCATACTTAAATTCCCTAATGAACCAATGCTTTACCAAAACATAGGTTCGTTCTTATTCATTTTCAATATCCAACACGATGACATGCTGATCAGTACGAGGACGTATCGAGTCTCAGAAATGCCTATTCAATTTTTGTTTTAAGGTATTCTAGCACACAGAAATCTATACCTTAATTCTATTGTTTACACAGGCTATTCCTTTACTCTTTTTTGTACAAAATTCCATTCTGTTAGCGCACAACACATTAAACGTTTCATAGGTTATGTATATATATATAAAAGCACCTAGCCTAAAATACATAACAATACCAAATCACATAGAAGTTGCACACAACATTTCTCATAGCATATCATAGAACTTTTCATTCAATAATCAAACAAAATAGCCACACAGGCAACACTAATCACACAAATATTATGTCACACAGATATCAATAGTCCACATAAGAATTCATTAATTCAGCACATAGCAAATTCAGATCACATAGATCAATATCCACACAGGATAGCACATAGTAATGCAGATCACACAGATCTATATCCACACAGGATAGCACACAGAAATCACAAACCACACAGGTTTTATATCCACACATGATATCTATACTATAGCATTGTAATCATATGAATGCAAATGTATGCAATGCTAATGCTAATACAAATTCACACAGGATGACCCCGGGTTATTGTCCACCACAGCACACAACAGTGGAAATCCTCTATCTCACATAGCAGAGGAATGGTACACAGCCTAAGCACACAGCTCTGAGCATATAGCTCATAAATATGAACAACATACAGCAAGTTCAGGACAACACACAGGACGTCCTTTATCTACATAAGAAAATAGCCACACAGACTCGTGTTACACAAATGCTTATGCAATATGTGAATGTATGAATGCCATTTGTATCATATCAGCATAAAACATAGAAATGACATTCGTATCAGCACACAACATAGCTCACATAAAGCATATAATATACCACACAGGTATAACTATCATGAAAAATACCACACATGTATATCTAACATCAACATATCAATATCAACTCCATGTCAAATATATATCAAAGTAAGCAATACAAGCTTACAAATAATCAACGAAAGATCATCCATATATCAACCATATGCCCACTAAGGCTATATGTGTCAATCATATATCAACCAAGACATATAGTCAAAACACATACCAATTTCATTCATATCAATGAATCAACAAGACAAGAATTCAATTCATGCCTTTCAACAATCTTTCACTTTGAACTCAAACCATAAAATCATAATCAACCAACTAGAACAGATAAATCAACTTCAAATCAACCAATTCATTTCATTTTTAACTTGATCCATCTAATTCTAGTAATTCTCAACTCACAACATTATAGGCCAAATATATTGATATATATATATATAAGTCTAGAAACTCTTTCTCATTTATAAGAAATAATCTTACTAATAAATTTAGTAAGCGTAAGATCGAATACAAGCAAAATTAACAAAGTCAACGTCAAATCAATCCCTCCTCAATCGTCGTACAGATCCTCCTGTACGAAATTGATCATATACAATTCATTAACTATCCATTATCACATTAATTCTAACTTTTGAATCATCAAACCAGCATTTATAAACCTTATGTCAACCATTCTCACAACTTTCCTTAATAACCATAATCTTCCTCAATTCCATTCACTATTTCACATATCAAACAACATTTCCATAGTCATATTGAAGTTCCATTCAATCAATAACATATTTTCCTAGCACAATTTCAGTTCAAACTCATTATATCATCCAATTCAAACATAAACTTTCATAACTCTTGTAAACCATATGTCAACTCTTACCTTGTTGACTTTAGGATGGATACTTGCAAGAATTAAAGCTCAAATCACTTCCTTTACTCAAGAACAAAGTGGTTTCTCACTTCTCTGCCCGTTTCTCATGTTTTTCTCTGAAAGTTTGAATATTAGAAAGTCTTGAATGTTCTTGCCTCTTCATAAATCGTAACTTATATTTTTTTTCTAGAGAACTGTGAAGTATGCGTGGTGGGAATTGATTTACGCGTGGTCGTGCCGAGGACGTGTTCTTCACTCCTAACACGTGTTCTTTGCTATTTTCAGATTTTCTCATTTTTCTTCGGTTATTTCACATCAACCTTATATCAACCTTTGATTAACCTTTCTCTACTTGTCTTTAAACATTTATTTTCTTTCATTTTAATAAGAAAAATCTTATTTTCATTCGCCATTTCCCATAAAATAAATTTCCAGGATGTTACAACAGATACATACTGGAGAAAATTGTCTATCATGTGAATCTGTTTTCCATCATTTATACATATCATCTTCCAATAATGATACACTATAATACAACCTTATTTTCATTCGCCATTTCCCATAAAATAAAATCTTTCTATTCTTTCTAATCAATATTCAGCTAATGCTAAATCTATTCTTAAATCTAATCTATAAAATTCTAAAATCTAATATGTAATAAACTCACTAATGATCCTCTTTATACACTGTAGGTACACTGATTACTATCATTGAGGTTATACTGAATCATAACATTCTTGATATAAAGAATCACTTGTTCCATTTTCCTATAGCATAGGGGCATACTGCTTCCTCTCTCTCTGGTAACTGTTATAACTGGGTCATATCATATCACACAATGCACACAATCACATAACTATCCAGGGAACATATCAATGCTCTGATACCAAATTGAAGCACGCTAAACTGAATAACGTATAACTCATATAATTTAACTTATAATGCAGAAGCATTTAAAAATGTTTGGCTATAGAGAGAGGAAGTGATGAGGAGTTGCAGCTGACCCACTTGCTGGACTATCTTTTAGTACATATTCCTAAAACAAAAATTGCAGTTGAATGAGTTGTGGGCTCAGTGAGTAATCATCTATAATTATTTGTCATCTTTTATATCTATTTATTCCTTTAGTTCTGTAATTTTGTTTATATATGTGAGGACACATATATCTTATCATCTGTATACTTTCTCTGTATTCTGTTTCTGTGTTCTGTATTCTGTATTCTTTTATATGTATTATCATATGAACATGTGAACTGTGCTGTGTTAAACTGTACTGTGTATACTGTGTTGTACTATTCTGCGATATACTTCTGTCTACTTACTAATTTATACATCCGTCTCCATTATACATCTGTCACCAACCACCACCACTATTTGTGTCACCACCACCTATCATGTATCACCACCACTATCTATGTATCCTATGATTGTGTAATCATGTGACTGTATTTTCATATGTTCTCATATCCTTGGTATTCTTGTATAAATTCATATATATTCTATTAATCGTATTTACTGGAATACCATCATATGTTTGTGAATTCTATGAAGTCATGAAAGGTCATGTCATTCCTTTGACATATCTGTTATTCATATGTCTTATTTAAACATATATTCTTATTTCATTATGTCTGTTTTTATCTGTGTAACTTACTTTCACTTTTTTACTTTCTTAGGCTCTTTCCTAGGATTTCATCTATAATCACATCTGTTCTATCAAACATATAAATTATATACTCTATCCACACTCTAGCAATTCTAATAATTCACATATAACTGTATTTAAAACTAAGTCTAGATTACTCACCCTTGTCTCCGTACTTTCCTAGCTCCTCGAAATTTTGATCCTCCTATAATTATCCAATAAATTCACCGAATAAATTTTCTATAATCAATACCATGATCCAAATAACAAATATCCATATAAATCATAAAAATTATACGAATAAATATTCAAAACTCCATAATTATTCTTACCTCTATTTCCTCAATCGAATATTTGATATTTCCTTAATCGATATTTGCTTTCCTCCGAGTTATTTTTCTATACGACTATTTCTATTACTTTCTCTCCATCATTCTCCTCTGTTTCCTCTTTTTCTCTTAGTTCCCTTCTGTTTTCCTTCCTTTAGAATTTTTGTCCAAAATGCACTTTTATAGCAAATTTTAATTGGTGGCATGACTCGTGCTTAATTGGCACGACCTGTGTCAATTTCCCCTACTCATGCTTCCATTGTTTAAGCTTATGTAAATAAAACAAATTTCAATTAAACTAGGAAGGCCCATGCTATATTGGCACACCCCATGCTAAAGACACCTCCTATTTTTCAATTTCCGAGGTTAATATAGAATTGCCACATCAACACACCCTCATTTATAATTGGCATGACTTGTTCCACCATCGGCACACCCTGTGCCTATCTGCACGCCCTATATCCATCGACACACCATGTGTCCATCGGTACACCCTGTGGCACGCCCTTCATACTATAATTCTTTTCTTCAAATATTCACATGTAGCAATGTTATAACTTATTTTTTAATTACGATTTTTTTTTATTTAATAACTTAATTTAATTAATCATTTAACTAATTACGAGGTTTTAGGATGAGCATGTTACACAACCAATCCAACTAACCTGTCGTTGACAACAACATTGTAACTTACCAACCGCATACACATATTCATGTATTGCACCCCACATATCGCATAACCCGAGCACTTGTAGCATCTTTCTACGTAATCCCAGTCGATATGGTCATAGGCCTTAGCCATGTCAAGCTTGAGACCTAACCATCCGCCTTTTGCTTTTCGTTTTCCCTTCATAAAATGCATGATCTCGTTAGCAATAATGATATTATTTGTGATCAATCTTCCTTCCACAAATGCACTCTACGCCTTTGAGATAATAGAAGGAAGAACCCTCTTCAATCTGTTAGCTAACATCTTAGACACAATTTTATATACTAAGTTGCAAAGCGAGATCGGTCTAAAGTCCTTCATGCTCCTAGGCCTGCAATTTTTAGCAATAAAAACAAATATTACTATTATTCAATCCTATTGGGAGCTTACCCTCGTGGATCCATTTGATGCATTTTGTCGAGATGTCCTCTCTAGTGATCCCCAATACTTCTTATAAAACATTTAGTTGAAACCATCCTCAACCGGTGCTTTGTCACCATGCATAGCAAAACATCCGTCTTCACCTCCTCCTTCGAAAATGGAGTAGTAAGTTCTCGATTTTTTTCCTCCCCCCACGCAAGCCTCCACACAATCCAAAATTGCCTCGGCATTTATTTCCTATTTTTGAAAAGCGGGCAAAAAGTATTCCTTCACAGCCTGGTCCAAACCATTTTCATAATTAACCCAATTCCCTTCCTCTGTTATAATTTTCTCCATCCTTTGCCTAGCCTTTGTCCCATTGACTGCCATATGGAATGCCCGTGTATTGAGGTCCCCCAACTTAAGCCAGAATAGCTTTACCCGCTATCACCAATAATCCTCATCTTACTTGAGGAGTTGATGAAAGTCGACCTCAAATCTTTGCAACTCATCCTACGATTGGGTGTCATATGTTTTGTGAAGCCAAGCAATTCTCCTCCTATCTTCATCAATCTTATTCCTGTTGGCTTTGATAAGCTCTAAACCCTAACGACTCAAGCTTTTCTCACAAAGGTCAAGCCTGCAATTTAACTTCATCCCTTTGCTAGCCTCCCAACTCTCCTTAATTACCTTGGCAAATTCCTCTTCATAGAACCATCCATTCTCAAACTTGAATCCCCTCTTTCCCACTTTTTGAACAAACCTCCTAATCTGAAGCAAGATCGGCTGGTGATCAGACAACATAGTGGGAATGTTTGTAACCAAAGATTGTAGAAAGAGATCCATCCACTCTTTATTCTTAAATTCTATATCAAGTCTCTATAGCGCCCTGCCCTGCTCACTCTCCCCTCTAGTCCAGATAAATTTTGGACCCATGAAACCAAGGTCGCACAAATTACAGTCTTTAATCACTCTCTTAAAGCCCTCCAAAAAACTCTTCGGGTGAGCGACCCGTCGTCTTTTCTCTGTCGAGGACAACAGATCATTCAAATCACCGACGACGCAACATGGCAGTGATGAGGCACCACAAATTGCCCTTAATAAATCCCAAGACTTATACCTCAAATATCTATTAGGGTAACCATAAAACCCTGTGAGCCGAAAAGCTTGTACACCTTCCATATTAATACGTGCATCGATAAAGTGTTGGCCTAAATCCACAATCTTTACAGTATTGGGTTTAAGCTAGAATAAACCAAGGCCCCAGATCTTCCAACTTTATCAATGACAAAATAAACACTAAACTTTATCTCCTTCATTAAATCCATAATCCAATCACCATTACATAATGTTTCCATTAAAAAATAAAATCAGGCTTAAAAGTACAAACAACATCCGTCAAAATGCTAATTGCGCATAGGTTACTCAAAAAATTCCAACTTAGGCAACTCATTACTATCGGCGGGTCTCCAAAGCAGAGCCCGACGCTAGATTGTTTTTGGAGCGTCCTCCATAGGAATGTCAAGAACTCCACTCAGCCCGATCCTATTGTCACCTCTGTCTCTTGGATTTCTAGCTTGCCCACTTCTAGGCCCAATACATTTTTTCTTTGGTTCAGTGAACATTATTTCATCCTCTGTAGGCCCACCGTTACACTCCTCAGTTACTACACTTTCTTTTCCTTTATTTTCCTTAGGTGCCACGTGCTCAACCGCTTTTTGTTCCTCATAATTAGCCTGACTAGTAGTCTTCCCCATGAAAACCCTCTATGCACTCTCTGCATGGCTTGAGTTATTCTTAAGTTTTCTAAACAATTAATCATATTTAGTGGGCCTTAAAAATCATTTTCAAAGTCAAATAAGCCAATAGGATTGCAAACAAAAAAATTATGTAAATCACTCACTTTTTTGTTTCCATTTATATAAATGCCCATTTATATTTGTTCTTTTGTGTAAATACCATTATGTAGTTTAACAAATTTATAAATGCCCGTTTATGGTTTTGATTCTTTAAAAATGTCAAATTCGTTCAAACTGTCAAGTTTTAAAAAAAACATGCCTGATTTTTCGCTTTAATTAATGTCTTTCCTTTCAAATACAATTCTAACCAAACTAAATCACTTTTTATTCTCTCTCCATATATGAACAGTAATGAACACTATAAACATGTGTTCTTTTTAAAGATCGTGCCGTTTAAATCTCGTCATTTTAGAAAGTAGTTAGTTTCCTATTTGAACTGTATATCCCGATTTTTTAGCAAATAAATATGATCATTAGTTATAAACATATATGAACAATAATGAACACTATAAACATATATGAACATATATTCTTTTATAGATTGTGTTGTTTGAATTTCCTATTTTTTTGCAAGTGGTTAGTTTCCTATTTGGGTTGTATATTCTGATTTTTTAGCAAGTAGATATGATAATTAGTTATGAACATATATGAACAATAATGAACACAATAAACATCTATTGTTTTTATAATTGTGTCGTTTGAATCTCCTCATTTTGTTGATAAGGTTGACACGTTATATAATGAACATGTATGAACATAAATGTATATTTTTGTTTTCAAATAAAAAATCATCGTCAACATGTTTGAACATAAATGAACTTAGTTCATGCGTGGATTGTGTTTTATCCTTTGTAGTATTGTTGTGAATTATATAACGTTAAATGTTGATTTTTGTTGTTCGCTGTGATTTGTAAGTATATTTTTTGAAATTTCATTAATGAGTAAGTTGATGAATATTGATTGCTCATTTTTTCGAGTGAGTTAAAATTGTTCCTTGATTTTAGGAGATATTTTTTATAGTTTTTTTAAATTTCATTGGCAGTAAATAATTTGAGTTAAATTTATTGTTGACAGTTAATAATTATAGTTAGTGGATATTTTCACATTTTCAAAAATAAAATTATGTATATCTATAAAATAAGAAACAGAATCTAACATTTCCACAAATTATGAAATTTACCCGACATTGACTCATAATGAAATTTTATAGTGAACATTCTTATAATTTTCCAATTGCAAGCCTAAAGTATTCTTGGTGAATGCTAAAAATGATTTTTTTTGCCAGGTGAAGATTTTATAAGAAATGAATGAGAAAATGTGATTTTTTTGTTAATGAATATTTAATGGGCTAAGGTTTTGAGTCCAAATAAATATTTCTTGATTAATTAATTAAGAAAACCAAAGGATATGTGAAAGGAGGTTAATTTGATTTAGGATTAACCACTTTTTAAATAATTAAAAATAGATAAATTCAACATAAATCAAGACAAATCCTAGTTGATATTTGAATGCATTATGCCGTGTATATAATCAAGGTTGAATAAATTTTCTTAGTTCTAATCCTACTTGTTTTATATAATCTTAATCTTAATAACCTATGCTATCTAAATGAATTCTATAAACAAGATGACATATGTAATTCGACATAACACTTCTCTCCTTATTGACCCAAAATCTAGTGACAGAACCTCTCTAGAATCTTGAGTTTGGATGGCAAAACTCTGAGTCGAAATCACAAGGCAAACAAGTGTAATTTTAAACAAGGTTTATAAAACAAGCCTTAACTTTAATTGACTTTTGTGTTTGTGAGTATAAAAAATTTGTTTGCTGTTGAGGAAAAAGAATCTGATGGATTTTTCTACTGCCTAAACGAGCTTTCGGGGGCGAACATATATGGGTACAACTTGATATTTGAGTAAATTTACACTCTGAAATTTTAATTTGTAAATTTGATATTCAACAACTCTATTGCAGTTGTTTATTGTGTCCCATAACAACCTTCATACAATGGTTTACTTGTCGATCATAGCATATCATAAATTTTTTATGCTACCGGGTTTGGTTCCTCGGTGATTGTAAATTGTCCTTCATTTCAGTGTTCAAACATACCTTCAGGAGCACCAAAAAATATCATTTGATGAACTAGATCAAATTTGACGAATCAAATGTGCATCTTCTTGTTGAGATGGAGTCGCAAACGAATCCATACCCTCGTATTTACTCTTCAAAGCTGCAATAAATTGTTGAATAGTTTTTTCTTGATATTTCCAATGAAAATATTTAGAAATAAAATATCTTGTGTACAAATGTTTCTTAACCAAATTTGAACGTAATAATTCCATATTGTCATATTTTGAATATAGACAACGAGTTAGATTTCATTCTGCTCGAAATCAGAGATAGATGTACAAAATTCTAAAAATTATTCTACACCAACAACTAACTTATTATCATCCATATTTATAAAACAATATGTATCTCAAAACTATGAAAACAAAATATATTTATATTAATTAATTATCGATTAATTCAAATTTTTTATACATAACACAATAATTATTTATTACCAACATAACACGATGCTAATTTCATTAAATAATAATTCAAATAAAAATATTTTTGTGACAAACAATGTAATTAATAATTCATAAGTACGACAAAAAATCACTTACAAATTTAATTGTGATCTAACTTTGAGGAAAATTACTTTTGCATCTTCTTGTACACTTTCAAATGTTTTTTGTTTTATTTTTTATAGAATTTTTTCCGTTGTTTATATGAGCATCTATAAGAAGAAAAGCATATATGGAAAAAAATTTGACTAATTCACGACGAAATTCTACCATGTTTCTTTTACCCAACAACACGTCTTTTTGCCAGCCACTTACTAGTTTTTACGATAAATTCCGTCGGATATTATTTCTTCCAAAGGAATTAATAAGAATTTTTGACGAATTTTATCTTCAGAAATTGGCAAATTTCTTGTAGTGTCTAGGGTATTTCAGTTCGAAATATCGTTCGATTCTCAATGTGCACATGTGTATAGACTGAGTGTTCCTTTAACGTGGTTATGATGTTTTTCCATTGTAGTGTCTCGGCATCCAAACCATATTCCATATTATTTATTACTTAACTATTTGTGTGTGTGTGTGTGTGTATATATATATATATATATATATATATGCCTCTTTTTCGGGAAAGGCGACAAACATCGTCCTTTGTAACTACGAATACACGAAACAGAGTTAGAAAATAAATGCGAGCGTGCCAGGAAGTTTTAGTTTTTCATACTAAAATAAAGAAAAATGCGCAAGATCCAAATTTCTAATAAAAAAATTGATAAATGAGAAAATAAGGACGATCTTTTTCCAAAGGTCCTTGACTCAATGGATTCAAATCATCGAAATGACAATTCATAAATAACAAGAAACAAGAACGAGAATTATAAAATTGAAATGTGCAATGGAAATAGAAAGCTAGCAAAGGTTACAAAAATGAAGCTAATGATTGCTATCAGAGAGATATCGATGATGGATTTTGTGCACTTCTCTTGTTCTTATGGTCTTTGTGTCTTCGGCAATAAATCAATTATGCCCTTAATTGATTACATTACCTTATCAAATTCAATTAAATATTCATCTTGAGCAAATTCTTTCCTTTATAAAAAGAATCATATATCTTGTCCATTTTCGAATTTGTTTCCTTCTCATTAACTCTGCTCCATTTACTACTGACTTTACTCGAGAGGAATTTTTGGTTTGTCATTAATCTGGGCCTTGCCCCTTTTGACTTAGCCCATTGCCTTTGTGTAATTTTGGCTCAAACAATTGCCCCCAACACCATGAAGCCTACCATATATATTTTAGGTTTTAGTGGTGTTGATCCATTAGGCAAACATGAAACTCCAAGTTCAATTCGGTGAGTTCGACTACCACTTCTACCTGGAGGAGTACCTGACAAACCCATCTAGCAGAACTTGGGATGATCTCCTTCGAATATACAAAAATGTCATTGATAAGGGAATTTCGGCCTTTTTTTACGACAAGGGTATATACATTTTTAAGCTGAAAATGTATCGATGAGTGGGATGCAGCCATATCGGATTTTTCCAAACCTTCTGGTTCGAGAGCAGGAAAACCCAATACTGTAATTACCAATTTGAAATCAACACACGTTTCCCCAAAACTCCCATTTTTTCAAGCTAACGCTGCCATCCATCGAGAGTCGCTCCTTCTTTAACTCCAAACACAAACCCAAACTCACTCATCTCTCCTCTTGTTTACTGATGCCACAGCCTCCCAGACGAGTTACGGGAGTTACACGGATCCCAGCCCACATGTGCCATCGTACCCCTCGTCCGACTCGTAGCTTTCCTCCCTTTTCCTCGGGAAGCTCGCATGTTAAAGGCAGAAAAGACCTCGATTGCCTCTTCCTTTCCTTCTCCAGTGTGTCTTTCTCGTCGACTGTCGCCTCCTCTTTCTTCTTCAAGCTTGCAACTTTCCTCTACAACTCACCATTGTCTCCCGCTAAAACAACCCTTTTTGGTCGCTCAGAACCACCCATCATCGTCACAGGTTAACCTCTTTGTCTCTCTGATTGTTAGCCGACCGAAGGCCAAACCTAATCCCTTTTGTCAGATTCTAGGTTCTGCTAAGGTTTACCAAAGAGGCTTTAGGAAACTATATTTTTAGCCAAATATGTCCAGAGGTATATGTTTTACTTGTTCTTGTTTGTGTCGTGCTTGCTATCCTGTTCTCTTACAGGTGTGAAGTCTCCATTTATAGAGGAGACTCTGTCAGATTTTTGGCAGAAATTACTAACTTTCTTCGTTTTAGGACAGGGTCACAGCAGGTTTTGAGAAAACCTTGACCACAGTTTCTGCAACCATTTTGATGAGTGTCTCTCTGATGATGTTAGCACAAGTAATGACTCGTGTCTCTCTTTGCATGGTTACTTTACATGCTAATACTAACCACCTCTACTTCCAGGAAACCAACATTCCTACCATGGCCAATAAACCTCTGGCTCATCTCTCCTCTAAAAATGTAAGAGAAAGACTTTTTTTAGTACAGGGATAAACAGTTGCCTATATGCTTCTAGATCATTGTAATAATTTTATGTTATCCATAATTGGAATTTTAAAGTTATTAAACTACAATTATTTGTATTAATTTGTGTTGTTTCATGTTGATTATTAATTTCTTCTTCATCTTTTTCTAGGTTAAGACTCGCTCCCCTCACTTCCAAAGTTTATCGAGATCCATAGGCATTGCAGACTTGATAGATTTAACAACTCGCTTGAATTCTATATGTGCCTACATAATGGCTAAGGCTTTGAGGTTTTGGAGTTATGGTTACAGTGCCTTTTTCCCCTATGGACCTATGTCGATCACCCTCTGAGATGTCGTTGCTATCACTAGAATTTTGATTTTAGGTTATGAGGTTTTATACCTCATCTCTCCTCTAAAAAATTGCAATGACTCAGGGTTAGAAGCTATAATCAAGCAACTTTACAAATCTAGTACCTTCCCATGAGTACATGACCATTGTCCTCTTACCCTTCATGCTTTCCTTTACTAATCTTCATTTATTGCTTCCTCATTGGAACCAGTAGCAGACTCTTCAAAGAAGTCCTCCTCTAGTGTATGCTATGATGTTCGGTACCAAATCTACACTAGCCTGATTCGACTAACTCACTGTTATCGTCAAACGTCTGTGGCAGTCTCGGAGAACACGATGTATTCTCTGTCGAGAACCTTTTATCTTATTCAACTCTGGTTATTATTGTATTTTTTTGCTCTCCAGGCTCCAGGCTCAGACTCTCATGTCCCCAATCTACCAGGTGTTCTTATGGCCGACTGTGATTATGCCGTGAAATTCGAAGAGGTAGTGAAATTTCTAACAAGTCTCTCTTGGAAAGCCACTCATCCCAAGTTTCTCTTTCTCTAGAGCGATAAGTACAACCTTCTTTTGATTATGCTTCCGTCTTTCAACTGCTCAGCCCCCGCTAAATGTTTGGCCAATTGGCATTTGTTCACTGAACCCTGCTACCTCATTGTTGGCTTTATGCCTACGGCCAAGGGCTCCATCAGATCCTCTGGTGCGACCCTAGTTCAATATTCACCATATTTATTCTATGAGCAATTCGGGTTCGCCCAAATCTTCTAGGGGACATGCCCAAACGTCTCTATATGAAAGACTCCTTTTCATTGGAGGAGGCTGCGACACATATGCGAGGACTCTTAGCTCAGCTCTCTAAAACTGACTCTTATCCGATCACTCTAATAGTCGAAGGAAAAGATGGGTTTCGTGCCTCATTCCAACTTGGTGGGCATAAACCTACTGCAAGTTAACAAGTATATCCTTTGGTCTTGTCTCTCTTTCATAAATACGGATGCTCACTAATCTTTTATTCTTTTGCAGGTTCTAACTCTTTGGCCTATGAGATTGTCTCCCTCTTGTGACCTTCGTCATTGCCCAGTAAGTTTGTCTACACCATTATTCAATATGGTTTGATTTTGAAGCAAACCAAATCTCTTTTTAGGTTCTAACGTTGCCTCGAATCCTACCACCAAGAAAATAAATCCTGATATGTGGCCAATTTTCTAGATCTGTTAGTCTACACTATTATTCAATATGCTCATGTCACATATCCTTTTGTAGCTACTGCTTCCAAGCGTAAGGCTCCTATTTCATTGGCCTCTAAGCCCAAACCAAGGAAATATAGCAAGATTTCCTTTAAGGTAGGTTCTAGGTCCTTTGGCTCCCATCTCAGTCAATTTGGATTCCTTTGAACATTAACATTTCTTTCTTTTGGCAGACCTTCACGATGCCAAACAATAACTAGAGGCACAATTAGCTGCTGATTGGGAAGATTCCTTGACATCTGTCAACTTACAGGGTATGTTTTCTCAACCCACGCCAGTCGCCAATGGATCCCTCTCAGAGGAAGACATTTCTTCTGCCAAGGAAATACTCCTGCATTTGTTCAGCCTTGACCTGCTCATCGTGATCAAGGACATAAACAAAGTGGCTATGGGGCTATTGACATTCACCTGCGCACAGACCTCAACGTCACCTAGAAGTTCTCTTTACGCGGCCTGTAAAACCAGTGTCGGTCTTTTGGCGTGATTTTTCTTCTGCTTCTTCTGAAAGGAAGAAGGTGGCTGGTAAGATGGCGTCGTTTCAGGCAATAAGCATGGAATATGAGGCTCAAAGGGAGTGTACAACAGTTGACTTCAAAGGTAGAACATCACAAAAATGCCTTGGATGAACAGCTTGTGTGGATTGAGCGATGGAAGGGAGAAATCTAAGCTGTGGAGGCAAAGATATCTGATATGGAAGCGACAGTTAAAAAGATCCTCGATGCCTTTGGTACGCTGGCTCAACATCTCAACAGCAAGAGATTTGTTGCCACTACTGAGGGGAGCTCGCTGAATGATCACTTGTCGGACATGTCCGACTACCAGATGCAGCTGTGGGGCTTAGATGATGTCCTTCAAAGCTATCAACTACAATGGGGTGAAGAAATTCAACATGCCAATTACCCATTTTAATGACCTACTTTAGTGATTGCATTTTAAGACTTGTATGTCTATTGATTGAGCAAGTCTGTAGGTAGTGGCCTTAAGCCAAGTTAGGACTCTTTTGTGAACACTAACAGCACTGCCTATCTTTATGTACATACGTGTTAGTTATCTTATAATTTGAAGTGGCCTTAGGCCTACCTCTTCTAATAATTTTCAAAACCATATATATCTGGGATGGCCAGAGGCCAAGTTTATTTGTAGGTATTGGCAACTACCATTTATTTATTCCTTGAATTTCTTAATGGCTGAAACCTAACTTTATATGCACATGTGTTGAACCTATTTTAACCATATTATTGTGACTGTTAAAAATTGAAATGGCCAGAGGCCAATTTAGAATCTTGTTTAATTGGTTACTTACTGGAAAATCAAAATTATGCTCTTTGTACACTAATTCATACTGAATATGGTGGTCTGAGGCCAAACCATTTTGTTTGACTTCTATTGCTATTCGCCTTTTCCCTGTGGCCAAAGGCCAAATTGTCACAAGTATTAAACACAGACTAAGTTTTACCTTGAACTATTCATGTATTACTTTGTTCATCCCATATTATCTGAAAAATGGCCAGAGGCAAATCTTGTGCATGTCTTATGAATAGTAGCAATAGCTTTCTTTGATTGAAATGGCTATGAGCCTATTCCTTTATTGAATATATTTGAGCAAATGCGGTGTCCAGAGGCCTACCTTTATCCTAACATGATTTAATAGCAAATTAGGTTCCATGTCATAATTTTCCCACATAGTGGGAAAATATTTCTTCAGGTACTTGCCATTAACAAACTTAGAATGTGCCTCCCCCTGCAAGCTCTCTAGCCAGTAAGTATTACTTGGAAGTGTTTCCTTAATCCTGAAAGGGCCTTCCCAATTTGCAGACCACTTGTCGTAGACCTAGTCCTTTGTGCCTACAGGTAATATCACCTTCCACACTAGCTCTCCTTTCCCAAAATTTGTTATCTGTACCCTTTTATTGTAAGCCTTTAACACCTTTTTCTTTTACAATATCATCTTATCTAGGGCCTCCAGTCTTGTTGCGTCAAAGTCCTATAATTCCATAACCATAGCATAGAAAAACTCCTCTAGCGGGAGGTTATTCTTTTACGCCACTCTCAACGACAACACTAACACCTCCATGGGCAACACAGTGTCATGTCCGTAGGTGAGACTGAACAGACTTGTGCCAGTAGAGTCCCTCTTGGAAGTGTGATATGCCCATAAAGTTTCTGATAGCAAGGTATACCACTCCATGGGATTATCTTCCATCATCTTTTGCAATATGAATATAAGTACTTTGTTAGATGCTCTGGCTTGCCCATTGGCCTAAGCATAATATGGGGTTGGCCTAATGAGTTTAATACCATAGTCATCCACAAAAGCCTTTACTACTTCTTCGATGAACATTGTCTTTTGGTTTGTTGTGATGGACTGTAGGATACCAAACTTGTGAATTATATTTTCTTTGAAAAATTGAATCACATCTACTTGTTCTAACTTCTTCATTGGCAGAGCCTCCACCCACTTGGTAAGGAAGTCAGTAGCCATGATGATAAATAAATGACCCTAATATGAAGCTAGATGTATCTTGCCAATGAGATCCATGGCCCATCCTTAGAATGGTAATGGTTTAACAACATGAAATAACTCTGTTGTAGGTACCCTATGAATCTTTCTGTATTGCTGGCACTATTTACATTCCTTGGCATACTCTATACAATTGTTCTGGATTTAGGGCCAATAATAATCGTGCCTTCGAATAACAATCTCATCTTTTTCCTTCTGCTGCATAACGTTTTATGTACTTGCTTTATTACCTATATAGCCTTTGGGAAACTCAGGTATTTTAATATTAATCCGTCAAACCCTTTCCAGTATGGGTAATCATCTACCAACAGGTACTACAGAGACTGTACGCTGATTTTACAAGGAGCTTTTGCATTTGGATTTGATAGGTAATCTCTAATGGCTTCTCTCCAATCATCCGCCACATCAATGTCCGTATTGAGCACCTCCACAGACATGCCCCTTGCTGTACTTGAAGGATGGTTGTGAGACTAAAATTTTAAATTTTTCCCTAATAAACAATATAATAAAAGAAATGATAATAAAATTTGATCTTAAAAATGAGGAGAGAGAAAATATATATACGCTTTTATTTACAAAACCTCGGCCCAAAATATTTCATTTTTAAAATAGACATAAGCAGAAGCAAATTGTTTGAAAAACAGTCAAACACGAGTTTTGCTTGTATATACATATATGTACAACATATGTACAAAGAAAAAATCAAAAATGAACTCCGGAGCCAGACATTAGACGTAAATCGTAAGCTGAACTCTGATCACCGCTGTCTCTGTCCAAAAGTAGCTACCTACGATCTACACATCATTTAAACAACAAACGGGGGTGAGTATGAAACATACTCAATAAGTAATCTTAGCTTCATTTAGATAAAATGATGTGTAGGGGAAAAATGCAAATCAGCACGAGGACGTGCCTATCTATTTTTTTCCTATGGCATTCGATTATCCCAGTACAAACATAATCATTCAATTCACACAGAATTCTAACCACATAGGTTATTTACATCTATATCAGCATACAATAACATTTAATACGATCACACCAATCTAATCAACATCCACATAGGATAGGGTTTTGTTCTTGTTTTCTTCTTCTTTTATGTTCACCTTTATTTCTCTTTTGTAGGTACTTAACATAGCCATATTAGGCTAGGGTTTTTGTTGGGGTTTTCCTAAGATGTAAATAGATTCTATGTTTGGGCTACTTAATGGATTTTGAGGTTTGTGCTTGAATGAACTTATCTTTGCTTGAATGTTGTCTATTTGATTGTATTGATGGATGAATGATAAGGTTCACATATTGTGATTAATTACTCAGAATGTACATGTTGCGATGCGATAGAAAGAGCGACGCAATTAGTTAAATCGTGCAAGCAATTCATAGTAGTGATAGACTAAGATTGCATTCCATTAGATTTGATTTAATCGACTGCTAGCTTAGGACATTTAATTGCATTATGTGTACCATTCAATTTTAGTAATGTTATCCCAGAATTGTGAAATCCGAGGGATAAGAAGGCTAATCAAATAGTGTAGCGATCAATTAGATAGAAATATACCAATTGACGTTAATGTGTTCGATGAAATGCATAGGTGACTATTGCCTTTCTTAGTTTAGTGTATCACGAAAGTAGAACACTTGCTAGGTTTAAGGACGCAATTTTGAGCATCCCGAAAGGGACTCTTAATTGACAATAGCACGAGGACACCATCATTAGCCTTAACCATTAAAAAGCCAAGTGTAAAATCTATTTAAATCTAGGAAATCCCACATTTTTAGTTCATTGTTGAGTCTTTATTTTAGTTGCTTGTCTTTATATTTCCTTGTTCATATCAAACCCCCAAAAGTCTCATTTATGTTTATTGTTGTCTTTTATTTTATTTATGACAACGAATCAATTTAAATATGACGTTCCTGGAGAGATTCGATCCCGGGAGGCATACTTTCGTGGTAAACTACACCGATCTAGTGTGCTTACTAGACACTGGTCATGTACTATAGATAAAATTTTTCCAGTGCTAATTCCCATTTACCAATTCTCCCAGTGACTATAGGCCTTATCAACATGTACTTAATAACATCCATCTTAGAGATTACATAAGTGAGATTGCCAATCATATAATGCTTTAACTTGGTGCATGCAAAATATAAGGCTAAACAAACCTTTTCTATGGGTGTGTACCTAACTTCTGCATTCTTAAGTGTTTGGCTCAGACAGTAAATGACATGCTCATCTTCTTTTTCATTGTTTTCTGCCAGAACACATCCAATGGACTCTTCAAGGCTGACAAGTACAACTTCAGGTGACGATCGCTTCTTGGCAACATCAACACTGATGGCTTGAACATGTATTCTTTAATATTTTTGAATGCTTCTTGATGACAAGGTTTCCACACAAATTTCTCTTCTTTTTTCAGCTTTAAAAGTTATAAATAAACTCTGTGGCTTTCTGGCAAGATTATAAATAAATCGTCGTATATAATTTACCTGCCCAAGGAATTTCTCTAATTCCTTCTTGTTAATGGGTGGTTTAGCTTGTAGCATCACCTTAGTTTTATTGTCATCCACCTCCAATCCTCTTTGATGTACCAAAAATCCCAGGAATTTTCTGGCCCTAACTCAAAAAGCACATTTGAGGGGATTGAGCCTTAACTGATGTTTCCTTAGCCTTTGTAAACCTTTCCTCAAATGTCCAATATGATCCTTCCTCTTTTTTGATTTGACCACCATATCATCAATGTAAACCTCTATTGTCTTCCCTATAAGATTATAGAAAATCAAATTCATGGCCCTTTCGTAAGCGACCCCTGCATTTTTCAACCCAAACAGCATCATCACCATTCAAATGTGTCAATGGCCCCTAGACACCTAAACACTATCTTATATACATCTCCTTCAGCAATTTGAGTATGGTTATAATGCGTAAAACAATCCCAAAAGGTTAATATATATTGTATGATTCGCAGTAACTTCAATTAACAAGTCACTAACTGGCATAACATAAACATCCTTTGGGGTGGCAGCATTTAGATTCCTGAAATCAATACATACTCTAATTTTACCATTATTTTTAACTACAGGGACTATATTTGCCAGTCATTTAGTGTATTTCACTGGTTAGATAAAGCCTACTGACAGGAGCCTCTCATCTCTTCTTTCACCTTCAATTCCACTTCTTCATACATCCTCTGTGGCAGTTGTTAGAATGATAGAAAGTCTTCTTTAATAGGCATGTGGTGCTCTACCAAGCTTCACCTTAGTCCCGACATGTCTTTATAGTCCCAAAAAATCAATCCTTAAATTCATACAGTAACTCCTTTCTCATGTCTGATTGTAGTAAGCCATTGACATAAGTAATTTTTAGATATTCCTCTGTTCCTAAATTTATTTCTTCTATGGGATCCTTAACTTGTAATCTTGTGGCCTCCATCTTTGTAGGAACTGCTTCTAAATCTTCCCATTCTACTTTTCCTCGGTTACGGACGTCGTCTCCTCATAAATCACCTCAGCTCTAAGGACTTCCAGTTCACCATGGCCCTCGAATTGCTACAACGTTGTACTGAAATCGATAAGTGCAGCTCCTTTCGACTTCTCTTCCTCATGGTTGTCTTTAATCATTTAAAACCTGGTTGTCCGAGGGACAAGGCGGCCTGCCCATGAACCTGCCTTTTTGGGTACTACCATGGCCTTACCTTTGGCAAAGGTAAAGGATGTGGGTCTGTTGTTTCTATCTTCCCCTGAAAGGTTATCGGCTATGTATATCCATGGTAAAAGCATGCATCCACTAGATTGCCTTCCCTTCTAAATGGGTTTGCTTCATCCCTAACAGTGCCTTCTTCTCCACCATTCCAAAAGAGAAGACACTGGTGTAGCATAGAGGGGATGCACGGGTTGGCATGAATACAATCTCTTCCAAGTAGCATCTGGTAATTTGCGGCAGAATTGATGACAAAGAAAGCTAAAGTACAAACTTTGCTGCCAACACCGATTTATAAGGGAATCACGCCAATGGTCTTGGCCGCATCACCTGTCACAGCCGTCACGACCAGGTCAGTACGTATTATATCTTTTGTACCCTTACCTATGTTTAACATTGTTTTCCATGGAATGATATTGATGGTTGAGCCGTTATCCACCAGTTCCCTGTCATGGGCCCTTATATACAGTGGCTTGGTGTGATTCACCTCTGACGGGATCCTAAAAGTCAAGGGCTTGTCAGTTTCTTTCTCTAATTTATCTCTTAGGCAAATTTGTTTCCTAGTTTTGCTTTCTTGGACAACATCAAACATGACTTTAAGCGAATCATCATCTGACTCTTCTTCTAATCCATCATCCTCCTTACCATGGGCTGAGTCACTCATTTTGGCCACTAACGGTTCTATCTTTCCTACGGCACCTTCCCTCAATGTTCTGTGTTCATTCACAGGTTAACTAGATTGCCCCCTTCCCTCTTTATTGTCATTCTTGAAATTATAAGGCAAGAACAAAGACGTCATACCCACATAAAAAATCGGTAATTCCCCAACCTGAAAACTACTTACCACTGGTTGGGCGTCTCTGCCACTGGTTTCATTATCGACTCCACGTCGTCGGTGACCTTTCAACGAAACTTGCTTTGGTGAGTTTTGATCGTGTCATTGGCCAACACCTTATCAATGATAACGCGAGTTTCGGCTTGCTTCTCCATTAACTCTTCTAGTTTCATCGAAAACCTCTCCTTTTCCTTTTCTATTTGTAAATCCAATTGACGGCTTTGTTCTGCCAACTTGAAATGATTGATAAATGAGAAAATAAGGACGATCTTTTCCCAAAGGTCCTTGACTCAATGGATTCAAATTGTCACAATGACAATTAATAAATAACAAGAAACAATAACGAGAATTATAAAATTGGAATGTGCAATGGAAATAGAAAGCTAGTAATGGTTACAGAAATAAAGTTGATGGTTGCTGTTAGAGAGATGTGGATGATGGATTCTTTACGCTTGTCTTTTTTTTATGGTCTTTGTGCCTTAGACAATAAATCAATTATTCTCTTAATTTATTACATTACCTTATAAAATTCAATCAAATATTCATCTTGACCAAATTCTTTCCTTTATAAAAAGAATCATATATCATGTCCATTTCCGGATTTGTTTCCTTCGCATTAACTATGCTCCATTTACTGCCAACTTTACTTGAGAGGAATCTTGGGTTTGGCATTAATCTGGGCCTTGCCACTTTTGACTTACAATATATATATATATATATATATATATATATATATATATAAACTTGTGAGTCTCTAATTAGACCAATAAAATAATCATTTTATTTCTTTTTATTTCGTTCATAGTCAAATTTTAATAACAATGAGTTTTCCTTATAATTATTCAACGCTTAAAAAGTCATAAATTATAACCCAGCAGTGCCTTATAACATACAATATTTGATTTGAACTTTGAAAAAAAAAACTTATGTGTACCATATGATTATACTATTTAGGTATCTTATAAAATAAAAAACTGTGTTAGTCAAGCAGCCGAATTTATTTACTCCGCCATTCTTTTGTTCATACGTACATTCATCTTCTTTAATATTCAACTTGACAGAACATTCGAAGGATTCTCGTCGAAAAAAGAAAAACGTACGCTAGCTACATGTAAAAAATCTTCTCTTTTCCTTTTCAACCTAGCAAGAATTAATCATGATAACCTTGTAACTATAATCTATAATGTAGTTGAATAATCTTCTAAGACTTGTTGAATCAAGAATTTTTTAAAGTTAATACAATCGGAGCGTGTCAGAACCCAGGGACGGAAATAATTGGAGGGTGAGGTCGGTCGCTCCCTTTGTCGTTCGTTTGTCCTGTATACTCTTATAACTATTTTTCTTTTACTGTATATTTTTATAGTACCATTTTTCCTTACTTTTTTTTTCTCTATAGTATTTATAATCTGTCTATTTTTGCCCTCCTAAAAATATTTCTGATTCTGTCTAAAAACCTCAGTTTGGTTTTAATTAATGAAGGATCATTTATCATTCGACCGAGTCTAAAGTTTTCCATTTTTGACACAATAACACAATTTATGAGTACATAATTATGACACAATATGGATAACACGAATTCAATTTTTGTAATGTTTGTGCCACATATAATAACTTCTGATAATTTGATAATTAATAAGAGTAACACTATAATAAATCTTGTTACTAACAAATGTTTCATTTTTTTGAATTTGTTCGTTAGAGCCCCAAAAAAAATTCTGTAAATTCTTAATGGAATTCTCGTTTTTGGTATTTTGTGAAATACATTTTGGTTAGATGCATTTTTTTCATTTATTTTTTAAATTTTGACATAAATCCCAAAATTTTGTACAAAACTTGCATCCAGAGAAGAATAATGTATACAATTTGAACATCTAATTAGGTAGATTTAGTCTATACAGACTCAAGCATTAAATGTTGAGTCTCCATAGACTCGACCTATCTTTTTTTTTTTTTGGTTAAGCCCCGGTATCCTCGACCCACTGGGCCGAGACTAATCCGGTTCGGGAAGGAGTTGAGGGTTAAGGTTCATTTCCCTTCCAATCGACGTTGCGGGGGATCGAACCGTGGTATCTAACCATTAACAAAAGATGATACTATCTAACACTCAGCTGCCAACTCTTTTTACTCCTTATTTTTAGGCATTGATGCATTATTAAATACTGAAAGTGGTACCGCTGGTTGAACCAAACTTCCTGTTGCTTGATTATTACTCGAAGTTGACAATCCATTGAAGTAACTCGTGCCACAGCCTTTTCCATTCTGATGCAATATTGAATTACTCCCTGGAATTGCCTGATTCTGATGATCACCTAACTTCAAAAGCTGACCAAGGCTGTCTCCACTGTTTGCATTAGTATTTCCTCCCACCATGGATGAAATTGCAGCCGCAATTACCGTCCGGAAACTCGGGTCCGAGGTTATTGCTTTTGTTAATGTCTCTGTCAAGGCTTGTTGAGAAGGTCCTTGCTGTTGTTTTACTAGACCTGGGGATCCGATGTTGCTGGTTTGATTAAATGGCAGTGGTGTTGAACTGTAAGTCTGGTATCTGTTACCCCAAATTGTTGGCAAAACATTGGACTCCGATGAAGAAAAGCTGAAGCTTGATGGGTACTTTGAGTTTGAAACAAGCTTTTTGAAAGGAGATGAAGTGGATACAGAGGTTGTGAGGTCAAGAGTGACGGTAGGGTACATTTGCGAAGTGTTTGGCAAGTAAAATTGTTTTGTTCTGGAACAGTCATAGAGACTGAAGTTCAGTCCATTAAGTTCATGAGTGGTAGGTGGTGCGAGATGGGAATTGTTGAGTCCTGGTTGGGACACAGATGAGCCTGATAATAACATGGATGCTGCTGCTGAAGTTGTTGCCGCCATTGCTGTTGCTGAAACTGGAAGTTGGTGGTTGTGCGTTCCTTCGTAGGCTGTAATTAATATCGACATGTCTTCGGCACATCTTTGCACCTGATCATATCAATCGAACATAAAACTATGAGAACTCGTGATATTTCATGAATATCCACCATTAGGTTTTCGATATGAAATACAGATTTATAGCGTAAAGGACGGAATTGCTATGTACCTGTTTTCTTACTGGACAAGCAGGTGCAACGGTGCAACGATAGTAAGCTCGTGGACATGGATTTCCTTTGGCAATTTTCTGTCCATATTTCCTCCATTGACACCCATCGTTCATCTAAGAAAGTAAACATAAACTCTTTAACACAAAACTAAACTAAACTTCTATAACAACAACTCTTCAACAGTCTTAAAACGAATCTTGGTCTAAAAGAAAAGCATGAAGAGTGTATAAATTAATGCTATACTCACCGTTGGAGTATCACATCTGGCTCTCACACAAACTCGAGCTCTTTTCGCCTGGTTTTGCTGTGAAATCTCATCATCAGTACCATTTCTCTTCGGGGCCTTACTCGGTGGCCATGTTTCTCCTGCGACTTCATTATCTTCCTTCACTTCTTCCAAGCTTTCTTCAGGACTCGGATTCGAAACCAATTCATTACCCATCTTGGAGTCCAAACCAAGAGTTAAACTTGCCTTTAACTCCTCACTTTCTCTGGTTTTACTAGATGATCCAGCCGATTTTTCGTCCTTGCCTTTCGCCTGACTCGGACTGTTACTTCTTCCGAGAGAAAGTGACACCAATTCAGATTCCTCGGTGTCATCGTGGGATGGTACTGACTCGGAAGACTTGATAATATTCTTTGATTTTTCTTGTTTGAGAATGTCAAAGAAGCGCAATTGGAGAGACTGGTAATCTTTTTCAATTCGTTCAAGCATCACCTTCAATCTCTCGTTTTCTTGTTTAACCTCTCCCATTTCAGCTTTGGCTGATTCAAGTTCGTCATCCTATATATGTTTAACACAGTAAGTCATTGTGACTCCAAATAATTACTCCAATATGGAACTAACAGGAGATTTATGTATGATTATTTACCTCTTTTGTATTGCTTGATTCTTCATCATTAGTGCTACCATTATCTTTAGAAACAATCAATTCATCAACCCTCTCTAGCATAGTTGCACCACCGCGACTCGCCATTTCGAGAGGTTCTTTACGACTGGTTTTGCCTTGTTGTGGACCTCTCTTCGACGCAACTTCGTATGGCTGCTATGACCACTCCGAAATTTATATTAGAACCTAAATAGTGAAGTCTTCTGCAATAACTTAGTCACAAGACAATTTTTAATTCCCAGACTTCTGACCTATCCGGCTATTACGCAGAGACAAAAAAAATGTCAACACTCCGATCTCATTCCTATGATTTTTCTATTGACATGAGAGTAAACAATGTAGGAAGAGTTCAACTTCAACGTTTTCACAGGTCAGACACAGATGAGCATGCAATATATTGTCAATGATCTAAGAGAGAGCCCTAAATTATCGGGTAGCCATTATCTACTGTGCCAGTAATTAATCATATATTCTTAATTTGCATAGTCAATTAGTATGAACTAGTCTAGTCTTTTCAGTCTGAAAAGTTAATATTTCAGATCTTGCATACCAATTGAATTGTGACTATATCTCGTAGATGGTTAAGTTTTTCAGACTTAATAATGTTGTTCAATAACGTTATAAAATAGTAATAATAGACTCGTATGTAGCCCTAAGAATTTTGAAAATTATTTAAACGTAACTTTATAAGAAAACCACCGAATTCTTTAATCGAGAATTTTTTACTGATATCGATTTATTGAATATCCAAATCATTTTCTTTATTGAAGATTTTATTTTATTTTTGCATCTTTTATAAATATTATATATTTGTTGGTATTTCTAATCAACTCAGACTAATTCACAGTGAAGAATTGATATAAACTCTAAATTAACTAGTTTTATTTCATTCAACCAAAAAAAAACTAGTTTTATTTAAATAATTTTTTATAAATATAATTTTCTAGCTAGAAAAAATTATTAATGGTTGAAAAATATGAAAAACAAGCGTGTATATATTATAGATCCAGTTGTCAAGTGGGTAACTTGTGGGGATATATAAGATATAATAAAATAGAAAGTTGATTAATTAGGACTTGTAGTTTGAAGCTTCGTACAAAGAGGTGTTGACATTATATTGCTAACAGTCAAAGTTTGGGGCAGTGACGTGTGTAATATGGATCCGATGGCCGGTGGAGGTAATATGTGAGAGCTGACTACCGAAATATATTTCCAGAGTTGCTATCATTGTCAAGTTATGGGTCAATACGCTACTTTAACACGGTGTCTCATACAACACTACTGCTCATGCCATGCATTAGCCTTCTTTGTTACACTAATTGGTATACTTCTTTCTTTGCTTTCGTGAATTGTTGCCATTTTGAAGATCTAGTTAAAGTCGTTCCAGCTAGGCATGCATCTGTTGAACATAATATGTGTAAGCCAAAATTCATATCGTATATAGTCTTGAACACAAATAATTGTTATCGTTTGTTTGCCTTTTTCTAGAAGAAAAAATGTTGTCCTTTTAATTCTGTAATGCACCAAAATTAAAAACAAAAAATGCACTAAAGTTCTGAATTCTAAAATAAACGATTGTAAATGAAGAAATTTGGACGATTTTTCAAGTGTTTTTGACTCAATTATATTCAAATCGCCAAATAGCAATGATTAAAAACAAAAAACATAAATAAAGCTAACAATTGCAAGAGAAATAAAGCCGGCTGAATACAAGATGCCAAAATTGTAAGAAAATAACGTGTGTTTTTACTGTATGATAATGATCCTCTAAGCTTGATTGTCTCCGTATTTATAAACGTCTTCATATTTGGCAGTAGATCAAATATCCTCCAGATTGATTGAATGATCTTCATTTCCTTGAATAATCAATTAAATATTCCCCTTATATTTGATTTACTTCATTTTCTGATACCTTGATCTTTTTAGTATTTTTCTGTGTTATTTACTGATGTAGGTCTAAAATTCCACAATAAATGATTGAGCCTGTCTAGTTAATTCGGCCGCGAATCAAAATTATTTTGAACAAAGGACATGGGTTGCCACTTATGTTCTCATCTGAATTAAATTTTTTCCTATTTTAACACATTTGACAAACGTTTTCCACAAATACTACCTCTATTTAAAACTCATTTTGAAACAGTTTTTGCCAGCACGTTTTTTCCCTCTCTCCCTCATTTTCGACACGTTGCGTTTTTCCTTTCCATTTCCATAGAATAAGCGTAATCCGAAAAAAGTTAAGATCGAACTAACATGTAACAATATTTTTAACCATTCCAACAGAGCAACTACAGTTCGCGATCTACAATTTAATTACATTAAATTAAACAAATTACTTCACCTAATTTTCTTCTTGATTTATAGAGACGAATATAAATAAAGAATAAACAAAACTCACACTCTACCAGCAACACCGCCAGCAAAGAGAGACTTGCAAATAGTGAGAAGAGCGTAACTGGGAGCCTTAACTCCTTCTCTCGCAAGCTTCGCCTCCTCCGCAAGATTAACGATCCTCGAAACCGCGGATTCACTACCCTTCACGTCCTTAGAAGCCATCGATCACCTTCTAAACACAACCGCCTCTCTGAAATCCCTACACTTGTAAAACACATTACATTTCGTCGGAGATCCTCTTTCTGCGTTAGCGACAACGACAAGTAGCTAGAGTTGTGAAAGTCAGTGTCTCTGTAAGTGACGACATTTAGTTATAATTATGCCATTTCTGAATTGTTTTATTTCCTTTTTCTGTTTCTTGTTCATGATGTTGGAGTTTGTGTTTTATACGAGAGTATGGATACATCTGTACTCACTGGATTTGATGAAAACGTGGCATTATGAGAAAGGTGTGTTGTTGTTGTCGAGATTAGGTGGAGTTTAAGCAATTTTAGACCACTTGACTTGTCTCTTTGTTACTTTGTTCTCCTTTTCTTCTAAACTAAGAAAATATTGAGTTCATAAAAAAATCTAGAATATTATAATTTGGATGTTGAATTTTGTCGATGAATGTTTGGATCTTGAATTTTGATGATAAATGTGTGTTTGGATGTTGAATGTTGTCAATGATTGTGTGTTTGAATGATATTTTTCTAGGTTGTGTTTTTGTTGATTTGAGAGGTTTTTGTTTTTTAAATGTAGAATGATTTTGAATTGGAAAAATTATGTGGAGAATATTTTCAAATTTGGTGTGTATATAGTGTGTCAATATATAGGGAATAGAATCATTTAAAATAACATTCTTAGGATTTTTTTCCTAAGATGGTATATATGGAAAGATGACAGTTTTAAGTGGTAAATGTGTAATTTGACCAATTATTTTGGGAAAATTTAACAAACCTACCACTTAATGTTTATATATTGAGAAAATAACCAATAATTTTGTTAATTAAAAAGATGACAATCCAAACATTCTATACTTAAAAAATAGCTAAAGCATAACTAA
Organism: Breynia disticha f. nivosa; assembly: GCA_948193385.1. Taxonomy (NCBI): domain Eukaryota; kingdom Viridiplantae; phylum Streptophyta; class Magnoliopsida; order Malpighiales; family Phyllanthaceae; genus Breynia; species Breynia disticha. Next base: position 29,005 of record CANYCX010054822.1, read on the forward strand.
TTGAATTTACACACACGTTCATGCGTGATTTGTGATTCATAAAATCACTCTCAATTCCAATTTCCAAATCTAACAAATCTTTACTTTGAGAAACTCACTATCGAAAAAAAACATCTAATCAACACAATTATCAATTGCAGAAATGAAAACATATAATCAACTTAACGCATGTTTTTAAGGTTCACAAAGTTTCATATGATCAAGTTCACAAAACAAAAAACTCAATTAGAGTACACGTTCTAAAGTTCAAGTAGGCTCACAAAGATCAAGTTTACAAAGAATATACTCAATCACATCACTAAACGTTCTAAAATTCACAAAGGTCACATGATCATGTTCTCAAAAAATACTCAATTTGAGCACAAGTTGTAAGTTTCACAGAAGTTCACATGATCAGGTTCACAAAAAGTACTCAGTCACACCTCAAATGTTCTAACGATTTTACAGATAATCGATGAGTGAAAGCTGCGATGGAAAAAAGAAAGCTGAGATGCAAAAAAGCGGATGGATATGCGACAGTTGGAAGACTGCAGTTTGAAAAAAAGGAAACAGAATTTATGGTGAATGGTTTCACGTCTTTTTTGGAACATTTGCATGAAAATAGGAATGATATATTGATATGGCTAAAACTTCAATTTCAAAACTTAAAATGTTACTTTTATAATATAAATTTTAAAAATGGTTATATTTATAATTAATCAAACTCACATGTTATTTTTACAAAAGAAAGCTTAAAAACTGACACTGGAGGTATTCGCCATAATTTTTTGGTATAAACATCGTTAGAGAAATTATGTTCCCGTTATGTTGTTGATAGTCTTTAAACAAACATATTCTCTCTAAAATTAAACAAGACAAACTATTTTTTCAACAATAATTTTAGGAAAAAAGCACCAAAACGTTTTTTAAAGTGGTGCTTGAATTGTTTTTTTTTCTATAACTTGAGAGGACATGTATTATATATCATAATTATAATTGTAATGAAACAATGCAACTCTTAATGAAAATACTTAAGTCAGCAATATAACCAAAATTAATTAAACTATTTCAATTAATTTGGCCATACATCAATATTGTTAATTAAACTAATTAAATTAATTTAGCTATGCATAATCGAATTTAATTAAATTAATTCAATTAATTTAGCTATATATAACTCTTAGAATATAAACGACATTCATTAAACTAATTCATTTCAATTAATTTGGCTATGCATAAATCTATATGTGATTTATTTTAGTTAACCCAAGATGCTCCCACCTTTGACTATTAAATTGTAGTCAATCTATAAGATTTCTCCAAATCATTTCATTTCTTATTTCAAATTCTTTAGGACACAAAATAATAAATTAATTCACACACTTTATTTTTTTTCTTTTATAGTCACTTAGACTAATCATCCCAACAATCTTCTACTTTTTTAGTAGTAAGTGATAATCACATTAGTTTAGTTTAATGCATTAGGTGTCTTATGAGCTAAACCTGGTATTAATATAATTATTTCAAAATCAAATCAAATTAATGGTTGATAAACATTAAGCCAAAAATTTAGTAACTGATAAGATAAAAAATTCAATATATGTATATATATATATATATATATATATATATATATATATATTAAACTAACTTGCTTCAACAATACATTCACATGAGCTTTAGCATCATACAAGCCTTGTACTATTTCCTAGATCATAAACATTTGCCTATTTTTAGTCTCTAAACTTTGATTGATTGTGAAGCTCAAATTTTAAAACATTTTATTTTCGAGTGCTCAAATTTGTTCGTAAAATAATAGAATAAAGTATGGAGGAGAGAGAAAATCATAATATATGCATTAATAAAACTTCGGTCCAAATCATTTACAAACAACAAAATAAAAACACGCGGAAGCTGTAGTTAGTTTGAAAACAATTCCAAACTCATATGCATATATGAAATATGTACAACACATGTACAAAACCAAAATTTCAAATAACAAAATATGGAGCTCGACCTCTAACTAGTATCGCAACAGAAAATGATCACCGTGAACTCTAGTCCAGAAGCAACTATGTTTGATATGTACAACATTATAAACAATTACACAGATGTGAGTATTTCCAAATACTCAGTAAGTGCTTTATTATAATTTAAGTACATTATGTAATAAGGTAACAAACCTATTCATCTCTTAATCCATTATGTATGTAAATCTCTATTTATATGCTGTGCAGGGGAATTTGTCCAGTGAGCACAGTTCATGCCAGATGAACACGAGATCGTGCTCATCACTTAATTCCCAGTTGGCACGAGTCAACCCTTATAGTGCACGAGGACGTGCTCATCCCATCTTTCCATATTTCTCATGAGCACGGAGCATGCTAGCTGTCATGATGACTCTAAAAAATGCTCAGTTCAATTCTTTTTTCAAGTGATTAGCACACATCAGGCATTACCTAAGTCTATTACTTAGTTAAGGTATTGTCTATAACCTTTCTACAGTAAAAACATACCAATATCTCTTATACATAGCCTATCATCAAGTCCGCATATATAACATACCAAACCAAAGAATAACACATATAGCACTTAGCACATATATCATACTAAATCAATTCCACACATCATTATCCACAAAGAAACACTATCACACAACATCATCAATGTAAAAAAAACTCATTCCATTGCATTACGCTCATATGAATGCATTTAAGGAATGGAATGAAATGTCAATGCAATCACACAGTATGTCATGACCTGGGTTTTCTTCTTTTTCCTCTATAACACACAAAAGAGGAATCCTTATTAGCATATAGCAGAGGATGGCACACAGCCTATAAAAAGTGAGCACATAACTCATAAGGACAACACATAACATGTCCAGGTCGTACACAACTTGTGTCACGCAATGTTATGTAACACGTGAATGTATATGAGACATTCATAATATAGTCATATCATTAGCACATAGCATTTCCTATATAGTAAGCCACTAACATCTAATAAATCACATAGCTCATCATATATGCACATAGCTCATTCATATAATGTAGCACATAACTCTTTAGTCCATCATCACATAGCAATATACACATAGCCATCATCACAAAGCATAAGTTACAATCACATAGATCATATCATTTTCCATTTCATCATTAACACATAGCAACCATATGATCATAAAATCATCACACTTAGTTCACTGAGCACACAAGTCCTTTAGGTCATATTTTTTCTATCATTTAAACTTATTTGTACCATAACTAAGTATTAAGTAATCATGCAGATGCAAAATATACACTGATAAGTGTAAGGGCACTTACCTCAAAATACATGCGAAGTCGGCTCTGGGCTCAACTTCGATTCAAAGTTTGTATAGTTGATGTTATATGAAAATAAGCATATAAAGGCTGTTAATTAACTTCTTCTTAACTTGTTTCTTATATAGAAACATTAATTACAGCCTACACACTTCAATCCTCAATTCCTCAGTAACTTTCCAAGCTACCATAATCTCATACAAACAATTTAAACTCATTTAAGCATACTAGACCATCAATATGAATTCTTTGAATTCAAATCCAACTTAGTAACATTACTTAACCACTAACTCCGTTTCTATCACAAATTCTACAAATTTAAAAGAATCGAACTCATAAACTTATTAATCCACAAGTCTAAAATCCTTACCTTGAGATGTTTCTAGCTTCAATTTTGGAAGAAATGATGTTCTTCCTTGCTGATAGACTCACTCCAATAGATTTTAGGGTTTCCTTAGCTTTTCTCTTGAATTTCCTCTGCTCTCTGAAATCAATAAAATAGTGTCAGATTCTATTTTAAAACTTTCCAGTCGAAACGACCTACGACACGGGTCGTGCTCCAAGTCGTTTCGTGCATTTTTAGCACGAGTTCCAATTAGGTCATGCACGATCTCATTTTTTGATAATTTTCCAAAATGATGAGCACATCTTTGGCACGGGTGGTGCTCCAGACCGTGCTCAATATCTATTTTTTGTACTTTTTTGGTTTTTGTCTGATTCGATTCTATTTTTAATGTATATTCCATATAGATTAATTCTAATAATTTCCAGTGTAACATCCTGAAAATTTAAGGAATTAAAATACATGTAAAATAGCTTAAATTCAAATTGATATAGATAAAAATTGAGAAAAACAGCAGACAAAACGAGCATGAGCACACCCTCGTGCTCATGTGGGATGATTAGAATGACATCGTGCTCACTTTGGAAAATTAGCACGCCCTCGTGTTGAATTTATTGCAGAACGAGCTCGTGCACGACAAAATAGGAACTTATGCCAAGAAAGCACGACACGACCTGTAAGCACGATCCGTGGTCGAGGTCGTGTGTATTGGATTTAATTGAACATGACAATAATTGATCAATTCACTTTACCAAACAGAACAAACAAGCACACGGGTGAAGTTGAGAAACCCTAAATTCATTCCTGCAACTTTGTTTAGCAAGAAACTAATCAAATTCTTGAATGAATCAAGCAAGAAAGTCATCGAAGGTAAGCTTTTTACTTGAATGTGACTATATGAGAGAGTTTGAATCTACCGTGATGTAGGTTCTGATGATTAAGATTTTATTTAGTTGCTGGAAACATAAGAGTTGGTGAATTAAGAATTTTGAATGGATTTAGAAGGCTTTAAAGCATTGGAAGTATGATAGGAAGAAGCTTAAAATCTTGAATTCATGAGAAATGATACTGTGAATTATAATTTAACATATAAGGGGCTGTGTTTGGTGATTGTAGGTATGAAATCACTAGAAGAAATGAGTACTAATAGTCCCTATATGATTTTTTTTGTCTAGGAGGATCTAGAAGAGGAATCAAATCAAAGTTAGCGCCCAACGTCGACTTTGCATGAAAATCGAGGTAAGTGGTTTCCGCTTATGGTTAAGTGATCCTTTTACTTACGAATCTCCGTTGAAATGATTGTAAGTGTCTGGACTTAATTAAGACTCTATAAGAACCTAAATAAAGAATGATAAGCTTTAAAGCTTAATAATGAAAACAAAGTGGGAAATGCTCATAAGTATGTTCTAACGAACTTTATAAGCTTAGCTGTTGATTCTTGCTTATGTGATTTATTATGAGCATGATGCTATGGCAAGATATTCATATGGATTTATGAATGATATGTGATTGATTTAGTATGCTCAGATAGATTATATGCCGGTTGATATATTGTTTATTTATGGTTGACATGATGAGAGCATGAAATTTTCTTGTGGCATATATGGAGCATGTGATTTGCTTAAGCATACTTGAGATTGATTGTGGCCATTGACTGCATTCTTCATTCATTTGTGTTGCTTGATTGTGTGACACTGGGCTAATATCCTAGGCTGGGCCTGAGGATGATTCTGAGAGAGGTTCTCAATGCCGGTGAGAAGCCGATGATATTTTAAGAGAGATTCCCGATGCCGAGAGAGATTGTTAATGCTGAGGGAGAAATGAAAATAAAAAGAAAAAGAAAAGAGGAAGTTAGACCCGGGCATTTATATGTATTTTCATGGTATTCATATTCATATACTGGAGATATGGCATTCATGTTTAGCATGTGATTCTTGCTTTATAATATGTGAATGCTGGAATGGTATGAGTTATGAGCTAGTATGTTTGATATGGTTCATGTGATTATATGTGTGCTTTGCCATGATTTGACTCTTATATGAGTTTAAATGCTAATTTGAGTGTATGTTTGATACATATGATATACTGGCAATGTATATGAATAAAATCACCTAACTTATACTCAATGAACAGATAAACAGAATTAGAATGGTATGTTAGAAGCTCAGCACACCCATCATGCTCACTAGCACGCCCACGTGCTGCTCTGTAATCTAGGAAAGATTATGAGCACAACCTCAATAGAGCATGACCCGTGCTGCTTGAGAAAGGTGTTCTAAGCACATCTTGTGGTCATATTGGCACGACGTGTCAATTGGGAAGAATGACATAAGCACTCCATGTGCTCATCAAGCACGACCTTGTGTTGTTCCCCTACACTTCATGTATTCGATATATTATGTTTCACTTACTGAGTATAACTATATACTCACCCTGTTGATTGTTTAAATGATGTGCTGATTGTAGGTAGCTGTCACTTGGACTGGAGTTCGTTGTGATCAGAGACTTGTGCGATATTTGACCGAGGTCCGACTCCAGGAATTTTGTTTTCAGCTTTTGTTTTGTACATTGTATGTACATATTATGTATATATGTTAGTTTGGATTTGTTTTCAAACTAAGTATTTTGCTTCCGCCTGTATGAAAACGGTTTAGGGCTCAAAGGGTTGTTTTATATATACATATTTATCTTTGTCTCTCCTCACATATTTTATATTATATGCTATTAAATTTGAGATATTTGGGATAAATTTTTTATAATTTTGTGCTCCAGATCCAGGGCGTTACAACTCTCCCTCACTTAGGAAATTTTGTCCCCAAAATTTAAATCAAATAGAATCGCAAACTCTCCCCCACTTAGGAAATTTTGTCCCCCGAAATTTAAATCGAATAGAATCGCAATCATTTCTGACTAACTTAAGTAACCTTAAGTTACATACCATAAGCTTAAACCATAAGTTTAAAACCATCAACATTACCATCAACTATATACCAGAACATAAGCATAACATCAAAGTCTAGAATCAGAACGCACCTCAAGTCTCTGACTCTGTGTTTGGAAACATATATAGATACTGGTGTCGCATATCAGTCTTAACCTTCCAGTTAGCTTCCTTTGGTGAATGGTAACTCCATTTTACCAGTACCATAGGAATCTTTCGATTCTATTACTGTCTCATCTGAATGTCCAAAATCTCAACAGGCTCCTTCTCATATGATAACTCCTCTGATATCTCTAACTCTAGAGCTCTAAGAACATGACTAGGATCTGATCATTACTGTCTCAACATACAAACATGAAAACATCATGTAATTGGGACAAATCAGCTGGTAACCTCAATCGATACGCAAGTGGTCCCACTCTCTCAATAATCACATACGGTCTGATATACCTAGGATTCAACTCTCCTCGTCGCCCGAATCTGATAACACCTCTCTAGGTAAAACTCACAAAAACATTTTATCTTTGACAGCATACTCTATCTCCCGATGATGTCTGTCTAAGTAAATCTTCTGACGATCTTGAGCTTCTTTCATACATCTTTTAACAACATTCACTTTCTTGAGAGTTTGCTGAACTAACTCTGGTCCCTCTATCTGTCGTAAGCCCTCAACATCCTAGTACAATGGACTTTAGCACCGTCTCCCGTATAAAGCCTTGTAAGGTGCCATCCCGATACTAGAGTGATAACTATTATTGTATGCAAACTCAATCAAAGGTAAATGACGATCCTAATTACCTCCAAACTCTAAAACATAAGCTCGTAGAATATCCTCGACTGTGTAAATCGTCCTCTCAGTGTGACACTCAAAATTAAAACCTGTATTCAAAACCTGTCTCGATTTTAATCTCAAATCTCAAAATAATAAAAACATTTATCCAAACCTTTTAATCATTTTTCATAAAAAACATGGATATAGAAAAGATTTATTAAATAACACAATATGAAATGTAAAAATAAATACATTTCTTTTTAAAATATCCTTTGAACTTCCATGTTTGTGAAATATGTGCTCAACTCCTCCCTGCGGCAATCCTGCTATACTTGAACAACATATAAACAACAAAAGGGTGAGTATAAAGATATACTCAGTAAGTGTATTCCCAATTTAAGTTTATATGAAATGCAGGGTCCAGTTAGCACCATCGTGCAACCTTCATTCCCATTAATCAGAGTTTATCTTCAACTTTAAGTTCACTCATATTCGGTTTTAATATCCAACACGATGACGTGCTGGTCAGTACGCGGACGTACTGATGTCGGAAATGCCTATTTATATTCTGTTTTAAGATAATTAGCACACAACAATCTTTATCTTAATTCACTTTGTTTCATAGGTCATTTCCTATCATTTCACTTT
>CANYCX010054831.1:0-11410 GCA_948193385.1 Breynia disticha f. nivosa
TGTTATGGTTGATTCTTGGTAGATTGATACAAAGTTTGGTTATTGATTATAAGCTTTGAAAAGCTTATTAATTATGACATGTTCTTAGGAACATTACGATGATTTTATTATACTTTGAGATTGATTTGGCATGTTGATTAAACTTGCCTTATTGTTCATTTTTATGAACTATGTTTGATTTGATTCGTATGCTCTTATGTTATATTGACTTTGTGTTGATATGTGAATTGGTTAGCATGCTCTTTTGTATATGATATCTTGATTGATATTCATACGAATTTGGGATATTTATGAAAGCATATGATTGCTTTGTTGAGCATGTTTGAGCATACGTGATTGAGATTGTGAGATATGAATGCATTGATCATTCATTGTGTTGCATTATTCTGTGACACTGATATTGAGATACAGGCTGGGCCTGATGATTCTAGGCGAGAGCTCGATTCTGATCTGGGACCAATGATTCTGAGAGAGATCTTGATGCTGTACTGGGTATGATGTCGGTCTGGGATAGAGGGAAAAATGAAAAGAAAAAGAAAGAAAGACCCCAGGGCAGACATTCGCATGTGATTGCATAGCATTCATATGCATTTGATTCGCATTCATTCATAACATATTTGATCCGTGTTATTGATTATGAATGCTTAATGAATGTGAATATTTGTGTTCATATTTGTGTTATTCTTATGAACATTGATTATTGCTATGATGTTTCATTCGTATTCTGATTATTTGATTCTTATGATAAATGAAAATGAGATTTGATTATGATGATTCGAGATGCGAATGTTTCGGTTATATGATATTGTTTTGAAATGATTTCGTGTTGATATTGATAAGAGATATGACTTATGTGCGAAAATAGAAATTGTGTAAATGGTTGTTTGATTAGGATAGAGGAGAATCGTATCTCGAGATGGGATATTGATTGTCCCTGAGCTCATTTAAAATATACGAATCAATTATAGTGTGAGATACTTACTGAGTATTGTAAAATATACTCACCTTTGTTTATGTGTCTAAATGATCCGTAGGATGCAGATAGCTGCTACTGGATCAGAGCTGCCGTGATCTACTACCAGAGTTAGCAGTTGTCAGAGGTTTCCATCCATCTGTTTTGAGTGCTTTCAGTTTTGAGATTTTGCGTTGTACATATTGTTTAGTTTGTATAAATGTTTATATTTCGAGTTTGAATGTTTTCAAACTTCTTAGTGTTTCCGCTGTAAAATATTTTATTTTACGAATGTGTTTGGGCCGAGTTGTTTATGAAATAACTATTTCATTTTCTCTCTCCTCTATTTCTACTCTGATTTATTATTATTATAAAAGAATTATTGTTTATCAGGTTAAATGGATTTGAAAAATGAGCTTCGCACCTAGTCTGGTGATCACTCCCTACTGACCACCCGTTAATTTCTAGTACCATCGCTGCAGTACCTGCTTGGCGAGCACCCTCAGTTTCCACCTCCTTAGAGTTGTTGATTACTTTGTTATTTTAGGTTGTAGCTTTTTGGACATGTATTACGACATTTTATGGCGATATTTGTACTTGGCTGTTTGACTTTACATTTGCTATATGATGTCTGATTATGTTTGATTTCCTATAGGGTGTGTTGTTGTTGTGCTATTCGAGTTATTTTATTGCAGGTTTTTGCTCTTAGGACAAACTTATTTGTTTTTGGTTGATTATTTACAGGTTTCGTTTACTATACAGGTTGCTGTCTAGATTTTCTGCTAAGAGCACAACCCGTGCCTCCAACACGGCATGTGCTTATCACTAATTTTTTATTGTGAAATGTAGGTGCTCACCATGAGCTCGTGCCTTCACCACGATGTCATTTTGTCACCACGACCCGTGCTGTTGGCACTATTCGTGCTGACTCCAACTTAGCATGGCCAATGCCAAACATGGCCTTTTTCGTTTTTGACGCACCTTGAGCTTCATTTGCGATTGCAAATTTTCTTCTCTTATCTTTTATTTCCTATTGAGCAATTTACTTTGATATTCACATTTTATTTCTCCATTTTCTTTTTGTTCTTTGATTTTATAATTTTATTATTTCCCATGTTGTATATATAGGATCTACCACTCCATTTTCCACTCTCGTCATAGGGACATTTTCTTCTTTCTATTTGTTTTCTCTCGTATCTGCCTGCTTCTCTGTCTTCTTTCTTCTATTCTGCGTGGGCTTGATTCATTTTGCTATTGTCCTATCTTATCTCAAACATTGGGGACAATATTTGAACTAAGTGTGGGGAGAGATCGTATTTTCGATCCTGTAAATAAATTGTAGTTGATTGAGCATGATATGACAATTATAAATGCAATCTTAATTGACTTATTTGTATAGACAAATTTCTTTGTACCAATTGTCGTTTTACATTGGATGATTTAGAATCGAGCAGAGTTGATAGATTTTTCTAGTTAGGTGGTTTCACGCAAATTTTTCGCTTTATTTACCTTTAATTCTTGAACTTCCTCCATTTTTCCAGGGAACTACTCCTCCATTCTATGTTTATTCGATGAATATGAGCATGCACTTTACTTTCAAAATTAGGAGTGTTTTTGCGAATGGTCGGAATCGAGTGCCTAATGCAAGCATTTGATTTCACGTTTCTGCTAGGAAAAGCTCCTAGAGAAAGTAGTACCCAGAAAATTAAAATAAAAAAGAAAAGAAATAAAGAAATGAAATAAAAAAGCAAAGAAAAAGACAATTAGAGGGTAAGGTTAGTGAATTAGGGTAACTAGAGAGATTTACTTGTTTGTTACTTTCGAGACTAGAAATGCCACTAGAATAGTCTTACTTATCTACTCTTCTTTTGATTCATTTGTGACTCGTAATTGGTACCTAGATTATTTGTTTTTGCAAATTGGTTACTTTGGTTGGATTTTGATTTCATTTGATTGTGATTGATGCTACATGTTGTTTATTGGATTGGTTGGTAACCTGATCTTGATCCTTCTTTGCTCGGGACAAGCAAAGATTCAAGTGTGGGGGAGTTTGATGCACGCGTAATGTGAGTATAATTCTTATATTTTACTTATGTATTACGCGCGCATATATTCATAATTTCTCCTAAAAATCACATTTTAAACAGTTTTTATTGAAAAATTTATTTTAAGTTTAAAATTTGATATACGCACAGAATAGTTCACATCTGTGTTGATTACCGTCCTTTTTTACCCAATTTTGACTTTTATATGATAACTGATATGGATTGTGATTTGAGACTGATTTACAGACAGGTTGAGATGGATTCGAGAGAGATTTGGGCTCAAAAAGAGACGACACGACCTGTTGCTGAAGAGCACAGGTTGTGCTCATCTCAATTTCCTGCCCATATACTGACAGGACCTAATATGATGAGCAAGACTTGTGCTGAGCCTAGAATATGAGCACGGGTTGTACCATTGGCACGACCTTCATGTCGAAATTAAAAATTGGCACGGATCGTGTGCTATGCGTGTTTCCATCGTGCCAGTTGGATTAAATGCGGGACACGACCTGTGCTGCTTCAGCACTGTCCTTTCAATCAATGAAACAGTAGGTTTGCGTGATAAAAGGCACGAAGGGTCTCATTTTTCGTGACGGTCTGATGTTTGATGACCATTAGGTTTAGTAGAGAGTAGTTTAGGGTTTTTGTAGCTTTGATCTTGGTTTGTTTGATGGTTTGTTTACATTTCTTTTAATCCTTTTAGTTTTGGCTTCCGATTCACACTCAATCTTCAATTTCATGTCAATTTCTCATTTAGTTTCTTTGCAATCAGTTTCTATTTATGCATTATCTGATTTTGTTTCATGATTTTGCAGGTTTTGTTGATGGATTTCAGTTGGCAATGGAATTAGTAGCTTCCTTTCACATTTTTTTGTTAATTTTGTTACATTTTGTGCAATCTTCTGCTTTTTTACAAGTTATTTTTTGTTTTTAATGTTGATTGGTGTTTGGTTATTATGTTAGGATGTTATTTTGGTATTTACATGCTAGTTTATGTGGGTTTTTTTTTTATTTTTGGATGTTTGAGTTGTTTATTTGTTAGAGTTTAATTTGTTTTCTACAGCTTATGTAATGAAGAAATCACCTTTAATTTGAGTTGTGTTTGATTTGAGTTGCTAAAATTCATTTTTAAATTACATGTTTGAGTTATTTACTTTTATTTTTCACACTTCAGGATTTAATTGCATCTAAAATTGATTAGGTTAGTTAAAATTAATCTTAAAATCAATTGGTTGAACATTCTGATAAACAACAACGATGCGCATGATTTTAGTCAGATTTCCCTAGGGTACGATAAATTGGTTTGAGTTTTACTCCCCTTATTACTTGATTGTGTGCACTTGCACAAAATTTGTGTCACTTAGGTTTAGGACGTGTTAGGATTACTCACCTCTGTATCCGTATTTTTTAGCTCCTTAAAATTCTGATCCTCTATTTCCTCGGTCAAATATTCGGTATTTCCTTAATCGATATTTGTTTTCCTCAAAGTTATTTTGCTATATTCCTATTTCTATTTCTCTCTCGCTCACTCTCCTCCGTTTTCTCTCCCTTCCTCTTAGTTCCTTTCTATTTTTTGTTCCTTTTACTTTCTATCCAAATGCATGTATTTATAGAAAATATTTGAGCAGTGGCATGACCTGTGCTACATTGGCATGCCCTTTGCCAATTACAGCTCATTGTTAAATTTTCAAAACTCATGAAAAATGAACACATTTCAATTGGCACGACCTATGTTCATTGGCACACCCCGTGCCAATATTTGCACACCCAGTGCCAATTTCACCTCCTCATGCTTCAAGTTCTGAGATCAATACCCATTTGCCACATCAACATACCCATTCTTTACGTGACATGACCTGTGCCACCATCGGCACACCCTGTGCCCGTTGGCAACCCTATGCTCGCCGACACACCCTGTGTCCATTGGCACACCCTATGTCACGCCCTTCATACTATAATTCTTTTCTTCAAATATTCACCTATAGCAATGTTATAACCTATCTTTTAATTACGACTTATTTATTTATTTATTTTTAGCTTAAGTTAATTAATCATTTCACTAATTACGATGTTTTGGGATTAGGATGTTACAAATCTCCTCTGCTTAAAGAATTTAGTCCTCAAAATTGCTATCTATGTACTATTCAGATTCATACATCTAAAATTTGATTCTCATATAATCATCTATGTAATCAAGCTCACATCCTCTCTTTATACTTCATACATCTTCTGTGAGAATATTAGTACAACCACTAATGTTGTTACCATCACTCCTAATTCAAATACTTATCACTGCTATAACATGTTTCAGATCGTATTCTGAATAATCTATTTCATATCACAATACACTTCTAACATTTATTTCCTTTGAAAAATATTTCCAGATAGATGCTAGAGAAAATTCTCTATCATGTGAATCTATTTTCCATCATTTATACATATCATCTACCAATAATGATATCCTATAATATAACCTGTATTCTGATCATATCATAAACTCTTTCTATTCTTTCTAATCAATATTTAGCTAATATTGAATCTGTTTTTAAATCTAATCTGTAAAATTCTTAAATCTAATCTATGATAAACTCACTAATGATCCTCTGTATGCATTGTAGGTACATTGATTACTATCACTGAAGTTATTCTGAATCATACAATTCCAAATTATTTGTTCTTTTTCCCTATAGCATAGGGGTTTGTTGCTTCCTATCTCTCTGGTAACTCTTATAACTGGGTTATATCATATCACACAATGCACACAATCACTTATGTAACTACTATCTAGGGATCATATACCTGCACTAATACCCAAATGAAACACCCTAAACTAATTAACGTATTAATCATGTAATTTAACTTATAATGTGGAAATGTTTAAAAATGTCTGGCTGTAGAGAGAGGAATTCCTGAGAAGCGACAACTGACCCACTTACTGGACTATCTTCTAGTACCTATTCCTGAAACAAAAATCACAGTTGAATGAGTTGTGAGCTCAGTGAGTAGTCATCTATAATTACTTATCACATTTTAATCTTATTCATTTTCTGTAATGTTGTGATTCTATACGTGAGGACACATATATCTTGTCATCTGTATACTTTTCTACTTCTGTATCTATTTCTATATTTTATATTTTGTATTCTTTAATACATATGACCATATGAACATGTAAACTGTGTTGTATTATCCTTTACTATGTATACTGTGTTGTACTATACTGTGTAAACTGTGTTGTGCTATACTGTGCTATACTATGCTATACTTTGCTGTGTAATAGATCCATCTCCACTATAAACTATACATCCGTCTCCAATTACCATTGCTATTTGTATCACCACCATCTATCACGTATCACCACCACTATCCATGTATCATGTATCCTGTGTATCGTGTGACTGTCTAATCATATGACTATGTTTTCATATGACTTTGAAATCATATGACTGTATTTTCATGTGCTCATATATCATTTGTATTCTTTTATAAATTCATATGTATTCTATTACTCGTATTTACTAGAATATAGTCATATGTCTATGAATTCTGTGAAGTCATAAAGAATCATGTACTTCCTTTGAAATATCTATTATTCTGTATTTAATTTCGTATCTGTACTTACTTAAGATATTTACTAGGATTTCATCTATAATCACATCTTTTCTAGCAAACATATAAATCGTATTCTCTATCAACAGTATCCACACTCTAGAAATTCTAATAATTCATGTAAAACTATATTTAAAATTTTGTCTAGATTACTCACCCGTGTCTCTCTATTTTTCTAGCTCCTCGAAATTTCGATCCTCTATTTCCTTGATCGAATATTCAGTATTTTCTTAATCGATATTTTTTCCTCAAAGTTATTTTGCTATATTCCTATTTCTATTTCTCTCTCACTCACTCTCCTCCCTTTTCTCTCTCTTCCTCTATGTTCCTTTCTATTTTTCCTTCCTTTTACATTCTGTCCAAATGCATGTATTTATAAAAAATATTTGAGTAGTGGCACAACCTATGCTACATTGGCACACCCCGTGCCAATTACAGCTTGTGGTTCAATTTCCAAAACTCATGAAAAATGAACACATTTCAATTGGAACAGCCCATGTTCATTGGCACATCCCGTGCCAATATTGGCACACCTCATGCCATTTTCACCCCCTCATTCTTCAAGTTCTGAGATCAATATCCATTTTCCGCATCAACATGCCCATTCTTTACTTGGCACGACCGTGCCATCATCGACACACCCTGTGCCCGTCAGGACACCCTATGGCACGCCCTTCATACTATAATTCTTTTCTTCAAATATTCACCTATAGCAATGTTATAACCTATCTTTTAATTACAACTTATTTATTATTTTTTAGCTTAATATAATTAATTATTTCACTAATTACGAGGTTTTAGGATGAGGATGTTACAACTACAGCCACATGAGTTCAATTACCCTACCCACGAATTAGAGCTGGCAACGATTGTGCATGCACTTAAGGTGTGAGGGCATTATCTTTACAGTGAGACGTTCAAAATCTTCACCGAACAAAAAATTTTGAACGCGTAACCACGCAAAAGGAGTTAAATTTGTAACAGCGGAGGTGGATGGAGATAATTAAGGATAATGATTGCATGATTAAGTATCACACGTGAAGGGCGAATGTGGTGGCAGATACCCTAAGCAGGAAGACTCAAGAGCAGCCTAAGGCCATCTGCCATAACGTGGAATCACTCTTCTCACTACGAGAACTTATGTACAATTGGATCTTATAGAGGGGACTATATTGGCAAATATGTGGGTGAAACCAAGGATATGGGACACGATTGCTAATAGACAACTGGAGGATGCTCACCTCGCAAAAATAACGGAGAGAGTGGAGAAGGGTAAGCTAGAGACTTTCCACTGGATTGGCAAGGATGACACTCTATAATATCGTCAGCGATTATGTGTTCTTGATATTCGGGAGTTAAAATAGGAGATTTTGGCATATGCTCACTCCTCTCCTTATGTAGTACATCCAAGCAGTACAAAGATGTATCACGATTTAAATTATTGATGGCCACTGATGAAGGAAGAGGTGGCAGATTTTGTGGTGAGGTGTTTGTCCTGTCAGCAAATTAAAGCAGAGCATCAATCCCCAGCGGGAAAAATTGCAGTCACTTACGATTCTCGAGTGGAAGTGGGAGAAGATTGCCATGGATTTTATCGTCGGGTTACCACGAACCTTTAGACACCACGATGCAGTATGTTTGATCATGGATCGCCTTATTAAGTAGGCGCATTTCTTACCTATGAGACAAGAAGATGTACCACATCGACTCGTAAAGAAGTACGTGGGCGAGATAGTGAGATTACATGGAGTTCCAGTGTCCATTCTATCAGACAGAGTGTAACGCCCCGGAAATTCGTTCGTTTTAAAATAAAGAAAATGTAGATTAAAAGTGAGGTTAATTAACGATAAGGTTAGGTAAAGTTATATGTGATATATGGTATGTTGAGTGCCGAATGAGGCTAAATTCAAGTTTTATGATGTTATTTGAGTGGGAAAATGATAGAATTTATGTTAGAAGACATGTATACATAAACCTATACGTGTTAGAAACAGAAAGGAACCGGAAACGATCGAAACTGGGCAGAAAAATCTGCCCAGCAGAGGAGCACGACCTGGAGCACGGTCGTGCCCAGGGGCGTGCTCTTCGCCAAAAATTGGGCCGGGGCACGGCCTGTGCCCAGGGCGTGCCCGACGAAATGTTTAAAATAGAACCCGCGGCTTCCTTTCATTTTTCACCAAAAACCTTCTATTTCACTCCCAACTCGCCCAAAAAACTCCAAACACGACCCTGGATCATTCTTACCATAAACCCACCCTAAAACAACAAGTCTACATCGAATCAAACACATTTCAGCCTCTGAATCGATCCATTTTCTTGCTAGGGCTCAAAGTGATGGGTTAAGGTAAATCTCTTCGATTCGTTGTTGAAATATGGTGTAAATTGGTAGAAATTGATAGGGTTTTGTTAGTTTTTGAATGTAGAACAAGATTCTATAAGCCATCGATCCTAAAACGTCCATTTTCGCAAGATTTAAGAGATTTAGGTTTTGGGGGTTTTTGGGAAAATCGTGTAGAAATCAGTTCTAGGGGTTTAAATGACCCACGTTTTGCGTTAAATGATTGAAAACATGATTGTGCTTGTGTAGGGAACAATATTAGGAATTCGGCTCGGGAATCGGGCGATGGATCGAGTGTAGGAACCCGAGGTAAGTGCATGTTTGCCACTTAATTGACTTGTTGTGATTAGTTTGATGTTAATTGAAATGATATGATGTTATTGGCAAGAAAAGAAAGTAAAATGAATGTTGTTAAGATTGGAATTGTGTGAATTACGAGTGAAAAGTAAACTAACAAATGTGAAACTTCGAGTTTATCTGATGAAATGATGTGTTAAGGTTGTGGTTTGAAATTACGGCTTGGAATGGGTTCGTGTGAACCAAGATTTTATGTGTTGATGGTATGTGGAAATGGTATGTGATTGAAAGTTGATTTGGAATGAATTGGTAGTATGCTTGCGATATGTTTATTATATGTTAATGCTTATGTTTTGAAATGCCTTTGGGAAATGTTATTGATGGATGGTTGCGTTTCATGTTTTATGCTCGTTGTGATTTTGTATGATTTGCACTAGAAATTGCTTAATGCATGTGATTACGATTCGTGAGTCTATTCTTGTGTGGTGAAATGAAATGGCTTGGTTGCTTATGCGTATGGTTAGGCGATGCGAAAGTTTGATGTGAATGTGTAAGTACGAAATGAAATGATTTAATGATGTATAATGCGAATATGAATTCTTGAATATGTGATAAATGGATGTCTTATAACTTGTTGCTATATGTTGATAGAATGGTTGAGTAAAATTGAGGTATAATGTAAAGGTTGCTTGAATTGTTGGTATGAGTATATTAAAGTAAGATATGATATGTTTAAAGGTATTATGAAATGTTGTGGTTGAATTTATGAGAATGAGAAATGTGTTTAAACAGGGGTTAGAATGATCAATTTGATGATTTTGATGTTGGATGATTGTATATGGATGAATTTAGGAGTTTTTGTGTTGATTAAGTTCAGATATATGCTGTTTTTGGAGGAGACCATGTTTGAAAACGAGCTGGAACTTGAGGGTGTGCTCGGGCACGACCCCAAGCTTCAGGCCGTGTTCAGGCACGACCTCAAGCTTGAGGCCGTGCTCTAGCACGACCAAACTTTGCTCACGGCACGACCTCGTGCCGTGCCAAAATGGAGAGCATGACCGTGCTCTTCATGCTGAATGGAATATTGATGCAGTTTTGTTGATTTAAGGCTTCATATTGTTTCGATTAATGTCCAAATACATCCCAAACTTATCCTGATTGCCTAGCAAGGCTTCCTAATAAACTGACTAATGTGTAAAGTGCACGAGATGAATGAAATGGAAAAGTGTGAACTCTAAAATGTGTGTGTTATGAGTGTGCATGTTGATTGATGACTTCTTGGGCTAAGTTGGCCGCATATGCTATATATCTTATACTTGAGAATGATGTGATGAAACATGTTATTGTCATATGCATGGCATAAATGTTCTTGTTGATTATTGAGGAATCTTATGAGAATTCCAATTTGGTATTTGTGGAGAGGTGCCACGAGTTGGCCTTGATGAATGATGTTGCAAATTGAGATATTGTTGTGGAACATTCTTGTGCATATGTTATTGTGATGAATCGTATGAAGTTGCATTCATACATGATTATTGTGTGTAGCATGAGAACGTTGCATGTTCATGAATTATGAAATGAGGGGTAATTGTGCCCAAATAAATGCGCGGAAGATGAGTGGATTCTCTCTTCAATGAAAAGTAAAAAGAGGGGTAATTATGCCCATATGCGCAAGATAGTGAGTGGACTCTCACTTTGAATGAGGGGTAAATGTGCCCAAAGTAGCAGGGATCGAGTGGACTCTCTCCCTAGCTTGTTAAGGCTCCGGAGCATCATTTGTGTGTGGACAATGCATAAGCATTGCATTAGCATTCATTGCGCATCCAAGTGATTGAAATGTATGAAAAATGGAATGTGTATGAGTTGGCCTTGAGAGGCATACATTTGCGATTTATTTGATACGAATTCTGGTATGCGTGTGAATGATTGTACTTTGTACAAGATGTGAATATTGTGGTATGAATTATACAGATGAGTTGTTCCTTATATGATTATGATTGAGTGATGAATGACTCGATGTGTATGCAAGATATATATATGTTATGGTATGGACTTTATGAATGGATGAACCTTGAATGGTCATCGGTGAATGGTAGGATGTGTGTGACTTGTTCTGTATTGCAAGATATGTATAGTGTATTGTGAACAATATGAATGAATGAACCTTGT
>CANYCX010054958.1:0-16802 GCA_948193385.1 Breynia disticha f. nivosa
ACGTTAATGGTACTTAAACCTATGTTAATCAGCTACAAACTTCATAAACTATGCATTCAGCTCACCCCTAACGCTTATACCTTCCTCATAGCAAATAACCTCCTCCAAAACATCATTTAAGATTTCAAACACACTCGCATGCTTCCTTTCTTACACATTCGTCCTTGGCTCTCACACATCCTACCAATCATTTCATACCACATATACATGTAAGATCACAGTTCATCTCCAATATCTCATTACACACTTCCATATACACATCACCTACCAAACATAAAACACATTGCACCACATACTCATTCATATCATAACATTATCACTAACATGAAGATAAAACACATTCCTTCAAGACACCAGCATTCAAATAAATCCTACCTTAATGCATTAACATAGCACATGCAACTTACCATCCCATACACATATACATGTATGAATCCTTTTGAACACAACATAACTATCCACATACCAAAATATCACATCCTCACACAAGTAAATCAAACAATTTCCATTACCATGCATTCAAACAACTTTATAACATTTAACACCATTCATTCAACAGTATCCACACGTTCAACATTCTCACTTAATCCATTCATGCAAGCCATATCATAAGATCAATCACAACTCATATAATCACATTAACGTCCAAGTACCATCGTACACTTTTAAAACCAAAATTTCATTATTATGTCTATATATAGTTAACCGTTTTCCTTTAACCAATCAGACACTCCATAGTCATTCAAACATGTTATCAACAACTAGCACGCAAGTATAATTATCACATTTACTTACCTCAAATCGCCCATCACACATACGTATCATTCATTTAAAAGTGCAATGCTAACATTCATATACAAGCCTAATTCTATCTCAATCACATTTCATCTCGCGGTACAAGTCATATGCACATGATCCCAATTCATTTGCATTCGTAACTTACTTCACATTTCACATAGTACTATGAATCATTCACAATCAACATTTCATATCACCGATTTAACTTTCCTAACCACTTAGTTTACAAGCTACCATCTTGTACATATAAGCATAATTCATTTCACATTGTCATGTTCTTTCTCACAGGCGGTTCTCTCTCTTTCCTTTGGTTGTTCAACCAGTGTCTATACGCTTAGAATCACTCAGTCTCGTATGACACCTTCCCATTTCGGTATATGCGATTAGAATCGCTCACTCTCGCACTACCAATCTCTATCCAGACACATGTGATTAGAATCATTCACTCTCACATTGCTCGTGTCACTGTGATTAGAATCCACTCACTCTCACATGACACTTTGTCATTTCGGGTACGTGCAATTAGAATCACTCACTCTCGCACTACCAATATTTATTCAGCACATGTGATTAGAATCACTCACTCTCACATCGCTTGTGTCACTGTGATTATAATCCACTCACTGTCACATGACACTTTATCATTTCGGGTACGTGCGATTAGAATCACTCACTCTCGCACTACCAATATCTATCCAGCACATGTGATTAGAATCACTCACTCTCACATTTCCCTTGTCACTGTGATTAGAATCCAGTCATTCTCACATAACACCATCCTTCTTAGGTAATTACAAATAGAATCATTCACTTTCACAATACCAAATCTCTATACCCTGGCACATGTGATAGAATCACTCACTCTCACATGCCATTTTTACATCCATAGCATATGTGATTAGAATCTCTCACTCTCACATAGCTATTTATATTTGTACTATTCAACTAAGGGTTTTTCCTACACTCATCTTACGATATTCTCAACTTAACACTACATGAATGCCACAAGCATGTATGTCACGAATACACATGTTTTACAATCACACTTTTTCCCATTAGCCACCATTTAACATTTTTAGCCACATCTTGCAATCATTTCTCAACACTCATGTATACCGATTTTAGCTTAGAACAATGCATACATTACATGTAGTCAAAACCAATCAAATAATCATAAACTCAGGCACATGAATTCAATGGTAATTCAATATAGTGTTACACATATTAGGTCTCATAGCTTACATCTAAAAACATCACCTCAATCTCATTCACATAGGTCATAGACAATAATGCGCAGGTCAACTCAAGCATCATGAACCAATGCACAGGACAACACAGGCATCTCAAACATCACATTTTAAACCGTATTCACAACTCACCAACCTCACACAAAATCAATCTTTCATGCATACATTCACATACTCACACAAAAAGAACCATAGAATACCTCCATTTTATGCAATCCAAGTCAATTAACATTCATTAGCCACATTAAGGCACCCTAGCATACATTCGCAAAACATGACCATATGTTCACCCATAAACACACACACACATATTTCATACCACACAAGCAAGACATACGACACGTTCATCATTTTAACATTGTTTTTAGTATTTAATATCAACACCCTTAACTATGCACCTTTGCCACATACAAGAATGTCATAAATGCATATGTATAACACACACACCTTGCCACAGCCCTTAGTCTACATTACTAACTATACCATGCCTTCATTTTTCTCCATACCATTTCATACCATGCTAAAGTAAAAGAAACACATTCACTTCGTGTAACCATAACCAACTACATCAATTACGTACATTAAAACATCAAGCATTCTACACATCATCGTTATCCTTTTGAACATAAGCATACATACACACCATAATCAACATTTCATAGCATAAGGTTTCTAGCTTGTGGCTACACATTAATTTACACATGCAAGAGACTAAATATGGATAAGTAAGTGATGGACCATACACTTACCTCCAAATCTAGGCAAATTTTTCCTGTGGTCGCTCTGGGTCCTCTGCAATTTGATTCCTACATTGGTCATTGAATAACACCCATTCAATTAATAACTCGATGTTCCTAGTCCACTTCTACGCATCATTCCCCTATTTCCTCTAGAATCCTAACTTATTTATTCTTATCTCTCTCTCATAACCCTAATCTCTTTCTCTACACCATCCTACATAATCTTTATTTTCCCCAATGTAAAAACACTCTCCTTTCATCCTAATCTACCCTCTTAAACTCGTGATTCTCATGCCTACTTGTTTAGAGTTAAAACTTACCTCCAAATGGGCTTTTCCACAAACCCAAGCTCTTCTTGAGGAGGAGGAAAATTGAAGGGATTTTGTGTTAAATGTTATGATTTAAGGAGAGTTATATTAGTTGAGTGTTCTAAAAGAGTTGGGGAGGTGATTGGGGGAAGAAATAGTTTGGTGTGTTTTTTAATCTTTTTGGTTCTTTTTCTGCTCTTTTTAATGACTTGTCCTGAGCCCGCTAACGTAGGTTTACTCAAATTAACGTATGTTGGACAACATATGTTATTCTGGGTTTCTACCTAGAATAACGTACGTTATTGTTAATTGTAAAGTACATTATTCTTCTTAATCTAAGAATAATGTACGTTATAATGAAGAGTAACGTACGTTACTCAATGGCAGCCTACCTTTTCTTCCATTTTTAACCCCTGTCTCATTATACCTCATTTCCCTTAGGATCCCTAAGCCTCTTGACATTGTTTGGACTTGATTTTCATCTATTTTTGGCAGCCAAATTCGAAGGCGTTACATTCAACCACTTCACTAAGTATCACTTTCTAGTTTAGTGAGAACTTTTTACAATAATCACTTTCTAGCTAAGTCAGAACTCTTACATTCACTTTCTAAGTTAGTAAGATACACTTTCAAGCTAAGTATGAACTTCTACAACTTCACTTTCAAGGTAAGTGAGAACTTTACAACATAAACAAGATGATGCAAATAACCCTAGGTTGTTTCAAGAACAATACATGTAAGCTCAAGGAGATTCTCTCTCAAAATAGATGAATAAGATGATTTATAATCTTCTCACAATGTTTCTTACACATCTCTTGCCTTTCTTTGAGGTCTTTATGCCTTCTTTAGCTTGTAGAGCCGTTACACACAAAATAAAGCCACCACTCGTCTTTTTAAAACTAGCCATTATGCTTTGTCAGGCTCGTTAACGTATGTTACCATCCTCCATAACGTACGTTACAAAAACTGTTTGGATTCCCATTTCATTGCCTGTTCTATTTCCAGGGAGAAATAGAAGAAACATAAACTTTTGGTAGAAAACTTGATTCATTAACGTACGTTATTTTTCTTCTTAATGCACGTTATCTGTCCTTAACGTACATTTATTTGCAGCTTAACGTACGTTATATGTAATTAACATACGTTTATTTCCAGCTTAACATATGTTACTTAGCATGCCTGCAGATCTGAATTTCCTGTGTTTTGTTCAAGAGTAACGTGATTTATCCTAAACATAACGTAAGTTATTAAGTGCAAATTTTTATCCTTAGCCATTGATTTATCTCTTCAACAATCTCCCCATTGATCAAATCCACCTGGAATCAATTTTTATCAATTTCATCATTTTAAACATTATCAAAACACAATGAAGATCCTAATGTTGATCACCATTGATCCAACAGTTGTGATTTGATTGGGGTTGATGTGATTGTTGGGAGGTGATTGGAATGGTGATTTTATGGTCAATCATATAGAGATAGGTCGTTAATTGTTATATGTTGCATGTTGATAAATGATAAATTGTACGAGTATGACCATTACGATCATAGAAAACCTGAAAGGAATAAAAATGAGTTATATTTATACGATCACAGATATCTTATACTGAATTATGAAAGGGAACTGTTTATTTGAACTGTATGTTATTGAATATTTAATGACTACTTATTGAGCTCGCATCTCACAAAATCTGCCTTCATATAATTTTTTTAGGACCTGGTAAAGAGTTAACTTAGGTTCTGAGATTTCACAGGTGGGTTGACTGCTACTCCCAGTATTCTCTCTCTTCACTAGACACCAGTTAAGAGTTGTTACATCTTGACATTTGCATGATTTTGTGTATATTTTTTGGGATGATACTTGATGCTATGACTATTGATAGGATAGTTTGAGATTGCTTGTTGTTGTTGGATTATGATAGTTCGATATGTATATATGAGTGCTTTTTGTTATTTCTAAATAATAGTATAGTTTGAGGTGCATGTTGATATAAATATAATGATATATACGTGTGAGAGATTGTGATTGATTTGCAGGATTGAGAATAGGTTGATTATGAGTGTATTCCAGGTTACAGCAGATTCACATAAGCAATACTTAAATGTTACAGGCTTTGTGCTGTACAGAACAGAGAGCATATTAGATCAACACAAGGTTGAGCTCATGGGTGTGTTGACTAACACGATTTGTGTTCTGGTTATATATCTGATCAAGTTGTAAACTGTTTATGTAGATTACGAATATGTTTGAGAATATATTATAGCGTGACATGTACAGGTATAAAATTTGACAAACACAAAGAAAAGTTTTTAATTATATGCTAAAAATAGTTAACATGAACAGTAATTATATGAATAACAAGATAATAAGGTTAGGATGTTTCATCAGAAGTAAAATAATAACATTAAAGAATGAGCAAACAATTCAGGTACACCAAGTGTTTGATAGTTGTTATGAGCCAAACAAGTATTTGACTGTGTTAGACTCTAGAAACACAAATGCATGATATGCTTTATTTTACTGGAATTAAGATTGAGTTTAGTGAATGGAAGGGTGAAATTAAATGGCAAGTTAAAGTTTTGGTTGCTAAAAGTGAAGGTGTTCCATGGATAATGCACCACCAATTTGATGACACGCCACCTAATTTGGCCTTTTGTCTTTCCCAAGTGGCCAATGTTTATATTGATGCATCAGGATTGTGTGCTACTTTTTTAAGGAACATAACTCTCATATATGATGATCTAAGACGAGATAAAAGGGCAAAAAATGGGAAGGATGGCAACCTATTGCACTTGGTAATTTTAGATAATGTGGATGTGTCTGTTGAATTGAAAGACTAGTTATTTGCTCTCTTGAAGATGCACAATAGATGGTTGAGAAGGGGTGGTTGACAATCATGGCAGTATAGAAAGTGAAGAAAAATGTTGGCACACAACTTTTCAAAGTTTTCTTGTAAAAACAAAAAGTAGCCCAAAAGATGAGTGGAATGAGAAAGGAAATTCACATGAGAAATTTCCTATTGAATTGATCATGGTTGACATTGCAAACTTACAGATTATAAGACCACTAGGACCTAAAGGTAGAAAAATCATGAGGAATGGAATCAAGGATATGGAGATATCGAGAGGAATAGATCTTGAGGTTCAAATGGTGATATCTCAAAAAGAAGAAGAAGATTCAACCAAGTAGGTGGTTGAAAAAGTAAAATTTTATATCAAGCAACCAATTGAGGCTGATGTGACTAAAGATGAGGTCCAACATCTTGTCTTATTTTGCAAATCTGAAGTTGACTTTACGAAAAAAAGGGAAGACAGTCATGTCATGCTCTTCAAGCTTTCGTCAAGTAGGAAGAAATTTTATTAAGACAACTGAAATGATCATATGGTTAAGATCTTAGAAAAAATGATCCTTGAGAACAACAATCTCTTTATGGCGATAGAGTGTGATGACCCATGACAACCACTACTTATTTCATTAACTTGTAACCAACCACTACTAGTAATGGCTAGGAAGTTATTAGTATTCAGTTTAACCACTACTAGTAATGACTGAGTAGTTATTAGTATTCAGTTACAACTTTGTGTAAAAATAGCAGACGAATATTAAACTGAATCATATGAATGAATTAATCAAATTATCTCTATAAACTCTTTTCATCTCCTTCTTTTTTTTTCTTTTTCTTTTTCTATCTCCCTCTATCTCTTTTCTCTACTCTAAATCTCCTCTATACTTCTTCCTCTTTCACTCTATTCTCTTCTAAAACAGTTGGGATCATGACAGAGAATTGTACTACATAAGTGATTGTACAACTTATAACGTATGATGAATAATAACTTCATACACCAAACAGCTACTATATTGTTGAGTATCTTGATCTGGAATCTTGATTTTGATAATCTGATTTGTTCAGTCATTGATTATAGACGGAAAATTTTAAAGGTAAAACCTTTTGTCATTTCCGACAACGCTGATTACAAACAAAGACATAAACAAGTCATGATGGTGTCGGCTTCTAACTTCATGATGATCGTCAACTTGACCTAGAAAACAATGTAACAATCTAAAATAAATATAAAGAAACAAAACTCGAAATCAAATCTTAGAATAAATGGAAAAATGAATTTTCCTATTTCTCATGTTTAATTAATCTTATGAAAATAAATATTTGCAAGCAAATTGTTAGTTGGTATTGTCGTTGTCGATTGCTGAGGAACAGTTTTGTTAGAATTAGTAAAGAGGTTTCAATTTCAATGAAAAATAAGAGCTAAAATTGGCAAAATAAAAAGGAGAAAGTTTGGTTTATTTTAATTTTATCTTTATGGAGAAATTAAGTTTCTATTTATTCATGAAACAGGATTAGTTAAAAGTTGTCTTCAAATTGCGACAAGTATATATGCTACAAAACAAGAGGATTTGTCATTGTCTAAAAACTTAACCAATACAATACTTCCATGTAATAATAATCATCATATGGACAACTATTTTATTGAAACTTGAATTTAATTAAATTAAACAAGCAGTAAATAGAAATTAAATTCGTGAGTTTTACACATGACCGTGCTCTTGAAAGAAATAAGGTGAATTCAAGTCTTGAAATTTTACTAATCTTGAATTACGACTAACCTTCCTGAAAACTATACTAGCTGTTCAGAATTCTTGTCTGTAGCTTTTTTAATAATTCTCTCCCAAAAAAATCAACAAATCTTCAAATACGCAGTATTGCTTTACAATAATTTATAATATAATTATCTAATTTAAGAATAAAATATTGATGCTTAAATTATATTTTTTTTTAATAAAAATACAAGTTATATGTGTTATTTATTTATATATTTTTATATGACGAGACAGGTTTGAGACAGAAAATGGGATGATTATATTAAATATCAATCCGCTCTATTTTTGTCATTTTTAATTTTAGGTTGTTTCATGTTAGGTCCAATTTCTAGTCAAAGATTGAAAAATCTGTCCTATTTAAATTTAGTCCAATCAAGTCTCTATATATATGAGTTTTTTTGTCAACCCTATGTGCCACTTAAAATATTACCATCGGGTTGCTATTTGTCACATCAATATGAAAATTATTTATTTTTAATAATGGTAACTAATTTAAAATTAACTTAAGAAGAACAAATATAGAGAAATTAATTATAAAGAAAACAAAATAGGCACAATCTGTCATGACAAAAAAAAAAAGAAAACAAATAATGAAGATGCAAGTGTAAAGGCGTAAGTTAAAATATAAACATCAAAATTAATCGCAAAGGACATTGGGGAGTATTGTCTATGCACAAAATAGTCAAAATCAAATGCCACAAAAACAAGAAAATCAGTGGATGTTTTTGGAGAAATTAAAGCTATGAATGGAGGGAGGGACTGTCTCTGAAAATGGAATGGTGGAGTGAACACTAAGAAAGAGAAGATTGGAAGAAAAAGTCCAACTATACATTCTCCCTGCGCACTTATTTTAAAATAAAATTTTTAATCTATAACAATATTTATTTAGGAATAAATAGAATAAATTATAATACATGAAAAAGAAAAGTGGGATTAGAATATTGGATGATAATTAGGTGATGATTTAATGCAATAGTGGAACGACATTAGATTGGATGAAGAAGCGGTGGTGTCCACATGCTGTTGCTTCATCTATGGATTGGTGCAATGTCTATGTCAATCCATCAAACATTTTAATTTCACAAATGCTGCACTTTTTTATTTTCTTTTTAAAATATATATTTTTTCTTTTTTTTTATTACCTAGTTTCTCTTAGAGTTTATTACTTGAATACTAATTCATTCTTTCTTTAAAAAAACTCAGTTGTATTGAGTTTTTAGAAATTAAACAGTCCATAAATTTATTGGACACCCAAATATGCATTGAGAGCATACTAACTGCTCCCTCTGTTCTTTAATGTTTGTTAATTTAGCATTAAATTTTTATTCCTTAAATATTGTTAATCTAATCTTTTTATCATTATTTTACCTAAAATACCCCTTAATTACTCTAATTAATTCTCTTTTCTCATTCTCTTTTTCAGCACCTACTTTATTTAGAAGGATAAATAAGTCATTTCATATTATATTTATTAACTTTCTTAATCTGTGTGAAAAACTCAAATTAAAAAATATATAAGAACAGAGGGAGTATTATTTAAACATCTAAAGTCCAATAATACTTTGATAGATATAATTGGCAGTTTTAGCAATTTAACAAAGAAAAAAAGCTAAAAAACCAAGCATTTATCACTTCAAAAGGTATTAATTGGACAATCTCAAAAAACAACTCAAATTTAATAAAAATTATTTTTGTGCAATTACAAAATATAGAGACGAATTAATATAATGTGAGCAGCGGAGGTCTTAATCCAGTGTTGATTAGTTTGGGTTGTGTATGCACCTCATATAATCATTCATATTAATCTTTTCTTAATCTCCATGTCACCATCAAATAAATTCCTCTAACCATATGTTAGGACACTTTTTTTAACACTCACTTTTCAACACTTTCTCTATTATATTAACACATATCATTTTATTTAAAATGAGATAACTTTTAACCTATTATATAAGTAAATACATTTTATTTTCAAATACTATTATTTGCAATTATTTTAGTTTATATACTAGATTAATGTTAGACTTTATTTTAATATAAATAATGTAAATAAAAATAATAAAATTCCAAAATTTACGATTTTATATCCATACAAAAATTCTATGCATAAAAATAAAAATTTTAAAAAATAAAATTCATTTATAGAAATATTAAAATGTTAACAATTTGTAACTAACATATAATTAGCACATTATTAATATAATATTATGAAAATTATAAATATTTGAGAAAAATACAAAAAGTAAAATCAAATGCATATTCTTACATATAATAAAACAAATAAGTAGTAACATTACTGTAAATTAGATAAGTTTACATATATAATAGGTTGCAAAACATCTTACTAAAGGATTTAAAAGAAACCATGTTATTAAAATAAAATAACATATGTCATTATATTAGTGGAAAGTGTCCAAAAGACAGTGTTCCTGACATTTTTCTTCGATTATAATCTTGGTTTGATCAATCACTCAAAATTAACACAAAACAACTGTTGGTAATTGTTGGTTGCTTATGCTTGTTTGTAAATTTAATCCCTTAATAAAATTTGTTTTTACACATTCAAAATAATTATTCAAAACATAATAAAACAACTTTAAACCACCATTTGGTTCAACAAATGCAGCCTTTATTACAAAATTAAACATTAAAGAAAATCTATGTAAAATATAAATAGCATTGAAAATAGTACAAAAAAAATCCCAAGCAACAAACAACCAAAAAGTGGAGAAAGTGGTTGCTAGGGTATTGATTAATGACTCGTAGATGAAAGAGGAAGAAATTACTAAATTTAAATTTAACAGCAGACATGTGTGAGATCATCTTCAACCCATCTTATATTTAGGCCGAGTGGAGACGTTTTGCCCAAACATTAGGCTCCAACCAGACACTTAATTACACAAACATTGTAACTGTTAAAAATAGAGTGAAATAGAAAAAACATTATAACTGTTATATTTTTAAAAAAAATATATATCTATATATATATATATATATATTACAATATATTTACGAGTGTGGTTTTTTTTTTGAAATGTGATGAATGAAATTTAATTACAGAAACATTAAACTTAAAGCAAGGTTGTAATTAAGAAGACATTAAAAAGAACTAAAACGACAGTAGAAAAGTTGGCTCTGTTTTCTGGTTTTCACCTGAATTTTGCACACAATGGTGGACTCTTCTCTTCTAATGTATCCAAACCTCTCTTTCCACTCACCCACACGTAATCTCTTACTTTTGTTGGTCTCTTTCCCTAATAAAACAGTCTGTTTTGGTCCGCAATGAAACTTCACGCTCCTCAATGCTTTCACCTGCCTTAATATTTTAGGTTTTCCTCTCTCTCACTATATTAAACCTTCTCAACTCTTTTACTTTCTTCACTCTTCAACTATATTAACTCACACTTCACTCTCTCTTTTTTTTTTTCTTGTAAGTTTTCTCCTCTTTTATTCTTTTCTCTATCGACTCACTTTTCAGTTTTTGCTTTCTGGGTTTTCATATTTAGAATTTTTTTTATTCAAAAATTCCTTCTTTTCATTCTTTCAATGTGAAAGATTGAGACTTTCTTTAGCTTGGACTACAGAGATTGGGGCTTTATTCTAAACCTTTTTTGTTTAAAATTATTTTTTTCTGGTAATTTGATTATTTAGTTTTGTAGAGAGGAATTGCAAATGCAATAGTGGAGAAATGATGAGGGAATTTGGAGTTATGAGCAATAATCAGAAAGAACAAATGAGAAGAGTAGTTATTTCCGCTGAGAAATGTTTAGATTCACAATTATGGCATGCTTGTGCTGGTAGCATGGTTCAAATGCCACCACTTAACTCCAAAGTCTTTTACTTTCCACAAGGTCACGCTGAACATGCTGCTGGCCACGTGGACTTTGGATGCTGCCAAATCCCTGCCTTGATTCCTTGTAGGGTTTCTGCTATTAAGTACTTGGCAGATCCTGAAACTGATGAAGTTTTTACTAAAATTAGGCTTATCCCACTTAGTAATAGTGATAATTTGATGTATGGTGATAATAGTGGGAATGAAAGTGATAATGGGTTGTTTAGTGGCGATGGGATTGATTCTCAGGAAAAACCTGCTTCTTTTGCTAAGACTTTGACTCAATCCGATGCTAATAATGGTGGTGGGTTCTCGGTACCGCGTTATTGTGCTGATACTATTTTTCCTAGGTTGGATTATAATGCTGAGCCTCCTGTGCAGACCATTCTTGCCAAGGATGTGCACGGCAAGACTTGGAAGTTTAGGCATATTTATAGAGGGACTCCAAGGCGTCATTTGTTAACTACCGGTTGGAGTAATTTTGTTAACCAGAAGAAGCTTGTGGCTGGGGATTCTATAGTGTTTCTGAGAGCCGATAATGGGGATCTTTGCGTGGGAATTAGGCGTGCCAAAAGAGGGATTGGCGGCGGGAATGAGTGCCTATCTGGGTGGAATTCTTTTGGGGGGTATGGTGGTTTCATGAGGGAGGAGGAGAATAAATTAGTGAGGAACAATGGGAGTGGAGACTCAAAGGAAAAAGTGAAGGTCGAATCTGTTATTGAGGCTGCAACTTTGGCTGCCAGGGGACAATCTTTCGAGGTTATTTACTATCCCAGGGCAAGTACGACAGAGTTTTGTGTAAGGGCCGCATCTGTTAGGGCTGCAATGCAGATCCAGTGGTGTACAGGGATGAGGTTCAAAATGGCTATTGAAACTGAAGATTCGTCTAGGATAAGCTGGTTCATGGGAACCATTTCTTCTGTTCAAGTAGCTGACCCTATTCGGTGGCCTAATTCTCCCTGGGGACTTCTACAGGTAACTTCTTGTATTGGTAGATCATCTCTTCCTGGACAGCGCACTTCTTTTGAACGGCCTTACTGTTACGGATTTGCTGAATTATTTATTAATAAATGGACTCTGGTCTCCAGATGATTTAGTGATCTATAATTCTTATCAGCGAAGCTTATTAAGCGATTTCTAGTGCGTACACATGCTTCTACTTACCTACTTTGTTACTCTTTTTCATTTTAATCAAGATTCTCTGTTCTTACTTGAACATCGTCACTTCTCGTCAATGTTATAGACGATTTCATATATGCTTGAAGTACTTATTTTCTAGTTTGATAAGTATATTTGCAAGTTCATGACAAATGGATTTGAAAGCCCTCCTTCTAATGATGAATGTTATCTTTTCTCTAGCATTCTTTGAGGCTATCCTATGATTGGTACTAAGCATGATTTCACTTTTCAGGTAGCATGGGATGAACCTGACTTACTTCAGAATGTAAAGCGGGTTAACCCATGGATGGTGGAATTGGTATCTACGATGCCAGCAATTCACCTCTCACCTTTTTCACCTCCAAGAAAGAAGTTGAGAATTCCCCAACCTCAAGACTTTTCGTTAGTGGGTCAACTTCCAATGCCATCATTTACTGGGAACCCTCTTGTATCAAACAGTCCCAAGTGCTGTGTCTCAGATAACATTCCTGCAGGCATACAGGGAGCCAGGCATGCTCAATTTGGTCTATCTTCATCAGATCTTCATTTTAACAAACTGCAGTCGAGACTGTTTCCAGAGAGCTTTCAGCACCTTAATTGTGTCGTTCCACTTTCGAGGATCCCTAGTACTAATTTCATGGGCAATATTGAAAGCAATAAGAGTGTTTCTTGTTTGCTTACAATGGGAAATCACTCACCTAGTCCAAAAGATAGTGAAACAAAGACTCCCCATATTTTATTATTTGGTCAGCTCATTGTGATGGATCAGCAGAGTTCTCAGAGCAGCTCAGCTGATACAAATGGTAATTCTTCATCAGACCGTGAGAAAACTGTAAACTTGTCTGATGGTTCTGGTTCTGCATTACATCAGAATGGTCAACTGGAAAATTCATCAGACGAAGGGTCTCCCTGGTCCAAAGATAAGAATGACCTTGGCCTCGAGACAGGTCATTGCAAGGTGTTCATGGAATCGGAGGACGTGGGTCGAACACTTGACCTTTCAGTCTTAGGTTCGTACGAGGAACTTTACGGAAAATTGGCTAACATGTTCGGGATTGCGAGCACAGAGGTGCTGGCCAATGTGTTTTATCGCGATGCAGCTGGTACTACCAAGCACACTGGAGAAGAACCCTTTAGGTAATCCATTTTCTTGCTCCACAAATTCCATGTACAGTTTGCTCATATAAACATTTAGCTGATACATATTCTGTACTGTTACCATGGCAGTGAGTTCCTGAAGACAGTAAGAAGGCTGACGATACTTGCTGATGCAGGCAGTGACAACATAGGAAGATAGATGTTTGAAGTACTCTGCTGAATTGTACAGTTAGCAGTTCCTTTATTATGATTTTGGCTTTCCACTTAGAATTGTTTCTTCAGTTAAGGGAAAAACCCTACTGTACCAGGTTTGAGATGATGTAGCTGCTATCATTCTGTAGGTCAACTATGACTTGCTTCTAAGGCAATGAGTTCTAAGTTATCTTAAAATTTTCCCACTATAATAATTGATTTGATCTTCTTTTGTGTGTTTCTATATTGCATACACCTTCACAAGTAGAGTTCGACCCAATGAATGTTTTGTTTAAAACCTGAGAGATCTGATACGTTCATTCTAGTTTTCTTCTTTTAGTTGTTTCGTTCAACAAGAAATGGAAGAAAATATGTTCCGGACAAGACTAAAATCTAATTCATTCAACTATTAGAAAGAAGGAATTTTACTTTTTTTTTAAAAAAAAGTTCAAATATGGGAAAATCTTTTGATTGACTTGGCATAAGATCCAAAGCTGCATATTGGCCTAAATATTAATTTTTTAAAAAAAAATATGACTAAGAAGCATAAGACTTCGGCTCTCATGCCTGATGAGGCTAAATGTCAACCCTACACCTAAAAAATTCTTAATTAATATAAGTAATAGTAAACATTTGTGTAAATTTTAAAGTAAAAATAATTATGGGCAATTAAAATGACCAACTTTGATGCCGGAAAAGCTGTGTTAAATAAAAGAGATGCATAGGGATTGGAGCAATGTTACAGAAATTTTAGTCATTTTGTTTTACATTACAAGATATTGAAGTGTCTGGAAGTCAAAAGTGCAGTGTAGCGACATAGAGTAGTTTATTTTAATGTGAGAGTAGGGAGACAGAGATTCGTGAGTCAAGGAATGCCAACCTTCTCACTCTTCTTCTACGTCCTAACATCACTCACATTTACCCGCACGTGCACCGCATTATCATATCTGACATATTTCAAATTTTTTAAAAGTCGTTACACATATCAACCATTTCAAAAATTAGTATTTCTTTCATCCCTTAAAAATAGACACAGTTTAATTTTTACGATTTTTAAGAAATTGATAGTTGTGGTAGTTAAAGTTAGTTAAATTATGTATTATTACTATTACGCCCTTAAAAAATTTATCGGAAAAATTAGACACGAGGGCGTGCCAAATTTCCAGGATGATCGTGCTGATCCTTAGCTATGAGCACGAGGGCGTGCTCTCAGACCGTGATGCCTGCTGTTTTTCTAATTTTTTCCTAAATCGATCTAATTCGATCCCATTTTTAGCTATTTTTCATTTATTTTAATTCATATAATTTTCAGGACGTTACAACACGGATCGTATTGTTTTGAGCACGAGGTTGTGCTTGTTCGTTTTTCCAGAATATCACAGACACATTTCGTGGTGCCAAAATTGACCTTAAGCACGAGGGCGTGCTGTCAGCACGAGGGCGTGCTGTCAGCACGAGGGCGTGCTGACTCTCGGAAATGCACATTCCAATTCTGATTTTAAGGAAAACAACACACAACAGCATTTCCTTAAGGTGATTACTTAAATCAGACATTGCCTATGCCATATCTACAGTAAAACACACCAACTTCTCTTCACATAGCACATTATCAAGCCAGCGTATTTAATATGTCAAGTTAAGCCATATCACATAGTACATATTCTTGCTTAGCTTGCCAAACCATAACACACACACACATATATATATATATATGCTTCATTTCATATTATATAACCTTAAGAACAACAACAATATCATACAACATCATCAATCAACATATCAATACTCATTCCATGGCATTAAATATCAAATGAATGCAATATGGAATGAGAGTGCAATGTCAATGCAATCGCACACAATATGCCCTGGGTTTTTCTCAAAATCCTCTTTAGCACACAAAAGAGGAATCCTCGTTAGCACACAACAGAGGATAGCACACAGATTATAGAAAGAGAGCACACAGTTCATAGGGACAACACACAACACGTCCCATTCACACACAACTCGTATCACACTATGCTTATGCAACACGTGAATGTTTCATATGCATTCATAAAATCAATCTCATGCTTTTATATTGTTTTTAAGTTCATTAGCACACAACAATCATGAACATTAAACTAAATCATAAGCACACAGCTCATATGAACATAAAAGCAACAGCCATCAATTCCAATTCATGCCTTGTTCATAGTGCATAATTCAAATGCGCATAGCAACATGAACAACCAAAAGCATATATCACAAATCACATAGCACAAATTATGTTTCATTTCATTTTTAAGCTAATACACTTAGCACTCATATTAACCTTATATGATCATAAGATCATCATACATAGTACACATAGCAAACAAATCATTTAAGACATATTTTTGCTATCATCTTAACATATATGCATCATTACCAAGTATGAATTAACTATACAAATGCAAAACATACGATGGTAAGTGTAATCGGCACTTACCTCGTTATACATGCAAAGTCGGCTCCGGACTCAACTTCGATCCAACGTTCGTATAGTTCCTCCTATACAAAAATCATCACATAAAGTCTATCAATATTTGTTCCATAACTTGTTTCGCACATAGAAACATTAATTATAGCCTACACACTTCAATTCTCACTTACTCAGTAACCTTTCTAACCATTTAAATCTCCTAAGTCCATTCAATTCATGATTCAATTGATCCAAACCATCCACATAATGTTAACTAACCCTAAGTCAGTTAACTTACATTTTTTCATCAGCAAACTTAGTTCCTATTCCTCAAATCAACAGTTCACAACAAGCTTACTCACTCTTTTAGTC
>CANYCX010055327.1:0-12666 GCA_948193385.1 Breynia disticha f. nivosa
GAAGGCCAAGGTGCAGTGTATACTCTAGTTTAGGGTTTTGTTACTACATGACAATGTTGTATCTATCTTTCATACATTATTTTGTTAGAGTTATAACTGAAAACAGATTCAGATGAAATCTGGTTTCTTTTATAACCTAAAAAAAAAACGATTTGTAAATGATAGTATGTTATATGTATGAAAGTTTGAGAAATGATTTGCAAATGGGATTGATTCTATTTTATTTTATTTTCTTTTAAACTTTGATTTCCAGGTTTAGGTATTGTCTGTAGGAGAGAAGTAATACGCAGATAATATTTAAATTCGGGGGTCACACCATGAAAGTAGTTGCATGAGTTATTTATTTTTTAAAGTGGATGAGTAAAAATGAATATACAACATCATGATGGTTTTATTGCATAAAATTCACTTAGTGGGGTAAAGTATGTAATTATCTTTAAAACAATGGCTTCAAACTCATTAACTGTCCACAATAATAAAGGAAACTTCAGAAAAAAAAATATAAGAGTTGCTAAAAATAGAACCAAGTTTTTAATAACATCATTTAACAAGTGCTAAAGTTTTGTATTAGATACCATAGTAGAGATCAAAGTTTAACAATTATGAAAAGAACTACTTCACAATCACACTAAGTTGAAAAGCTAACATAAATCAATAATCTAAAATATATAAAAATTAATATTACTATACAAACATGACAATTATTTCAATGTGTTCATCACCACCCCACTCAACTCCACCACTATTTCCATTCTCTTTTGTCCCTCCACCAAACCCTAGTAAATACTGACTTACTCCCTTCATTACGATTTCCCTCCCTTCTATCACCAACAATAGAATTAACCCCAATAACACCACCACCACCACTTCCTTGTATTCTCGGTGCAAATCTTAAATCCTCCTTGGACAACAAAGAAGGAGGTGACAATCTTGGATTTAAATTAATGTTAGAGTGGGGGATTTTTCAAGAAATATTAACAGTAAAAAAAGTACATGTTGAAGTCAAAAGTATTTCTCTATTTGTGGTGTTTTTCCAACATTCTGTGACACGTAAGGGGAGTAGATGCACTGTCTGAAATTTCTGTGCCTACGTGTCGCGGAATACTATATTTCACACCAGATGACAGTGGAATAGGATATCTATGCCACGTAGGCGCAGAATAACCTTGCTGACACCACCCACGTGGCTTCAACATCTTCTCAATTGTGGTCTCTGTGCATACTGTGTGATTTTTTGCATGAAAAAAAAAATAAAGTATCTGCCTTTTCATTCACTCTCATTTTTCCTTTGTAACAAGCAACTATTTATTTTTTCTATTACATGTAGTGCACGACATTTCACTCACCTTTGGTCATCTCCAATGGGAACCCGAATTCCAAATATAGGGTAAACAATTGCTCCAATGAGATCCCATATTTGGGTTAAAAAATATTTTATTGTATTTTGTAAGTATTTAGATTTTTTAATTATGTAAAATTATAATTAAAGTTATGCTAATACTAATTTATAATTCTAATTTTTATTAGTTAATTTTTATGTTTATTTTTTTTGTTATTTTGAATTTGCAACCCAATAATTGTAGATGAACTTAATCATGAGTTGAGCACGTGCACTCCAATTGTTAGCTGTGAATGCTGCAACTGTAAATATGATGCAACCATATTTCTTAGTCAAAGTGTCCAATTCTTATTTTGACTTGATTATTACTCAGCTCTAGTTTCACTCGACGGGATTTTTTTGTGGTTTCATCTAATAAGAAAGTTTTTTAAATGTTATTTGGTTGTTAACTTGAAACTAATAAATGACTATAGCTCTAAGAGCAGAAAAAAGAACCTTGTTTTAACTTGTGGACCACCGTCAGTATGTATAGTTGTTCCTAAAGGAAGGGTGAAGAAGGTAAAGTTTATCTGATGATGATCTTAGTGAAGACGAAGAAAACCAAAGGGTGAGTCATTTTGGTGTGACATTATTAGTTTTTGACATGTAACAGATTGTGAATTCACAAATGATAGGAATTGAATTTTTGTAATATTTATATTATAAATAATTATATTTACAAAAACATAACATGATACGATTATAACATGATTAACATAAATAAACACCCCTATTTTGATATGCTCAATTTTAGAATATTTCTTTTCTGAATTTTGTTTAGATTGTCCGCAAAGTTTCATTTATTTCTTTTTGTGAATTTACTTGCTAAATGATAAAACATCTAGAAAAAGGATGTATCGTTTTGAAACAATTAATTATTTTGAAGTACTGATTAGTTAAAGCTAGAGCATGCTCAATTTTTTGTAATAGTATTTATTTATATTTGTTGTTGAACCGCCATGAGATTGTTGAGGTAGAGGTGATGTTTAATCAAACATCAATCACATTTTTTTCTCATCAAGTCCATGTAATACAGTTGATCACATCATCAATTCACAATTCATATTATTTCAATAAAACATTCATCCAAGCAAAATCATAAAATTAAGCCAACATAATTAACCATGTAAAATACAATCAATAGTTAAATAAGTGATCGAAAAGAACTAAGCACATTCCTTCGACACTTACTTAAGTTTTTCCTCATTTTCTCTTGCTAACATATTTAACACATAAAATTGCATTGAAACGCACTTCTCCAAATTTCTTTTCCATAAATGTTCTTTCTAAGGGTTTAATTTACTATTTTAATTAGTTTTTTCTCTGTCTGATCCATTCCTCCCACTCATCTTTTCTCAAAACTCTTTTCCTAAATCTTATCATCCTATTCTATTAAAAAACTCAACTTTACTACATGACCCACTAAACATAATTCAATTATATAAATTATGAAAGTTAATAAGAGTAGTTAAAAAATAATAGTAGGTAGTTTTTTTTGATAGAGTATAGAAGTTTATTTTTAAAAAAAATGGAAAATTAGAACATGAATGATAAAATTTTATAATATAATGTAAAAATGGTATTCAAGTAATTATTCCTAAGATCCTCAATAATATACAAATTTATCGTCAAACTCTATTACCCAAACATCCAAATATCTCGCCGCTCAAATAAACTATAATTAAGTCTCTTAACTTAATTATATTTATTCAACGAATCCAATGTTATGGACAAAATAAATTATTCTTTCAATACTTTATTAACT
The DNA here is from genome assembly GCA_948193385.1 of Breynia disticha f. nivosa. Classification (NCBI taxonomy): domain Eukaryota; kingdom Viridiplantae; phylum Streptophyta; class Magnoliopsida; order Malpighiales; family Phyllanthaceae; genus Breynia; species Breynia disticha. The sequence goes on from CANYCX010055327.1 coordinate 3,144, forward strand.
TTATTATATATTTTTTTACAAACCTTTTGAATTATTTATGATATAGTAAAAACTAAATAATAGATTTTAGTTTTTTCTAAAATACTGAAAATGAAGTAATATTTTTATTAATTTTCGTCTATAATAATTATTAAAATTTGTTTGAACAAAATTAGTTAATTTTATTGAGCAAAACTAGTTTTATTTATAAGGTTAGTTTAGTCACTTTATTATCTTATTAAATTTTTTCTATTGGTTAAATTAAGAAAACAACATGATACATTAATAATTCATACAACCATCCCAAGCAAAGCATGATTTAAAACTATATTATACAATACCATACTACACCAACCAAAATATTAGCAATCCGTACTAAACTCAAAACAATTACACTGTAACTAGTGAAATGATGCCTCATAATGAAAATGTAATGAGAATTGACAACTAGGTCTTTCAATTGGAGAGAGTTGACAAGTGGTTGCTTGTATTTAGATTATGAAACGACGTCATATTGATAAGGGTAGATGTGTGAAAAAAATTTGGATAATTTCTCGATTTGTGTTACGTCATCTTTGCACAAGGGTTATGCTAATCTTCTGGGTTAATTGCACATAAAGTTACTAAAGTGACTTTTTAGTTTACCAAAGTCACTAAAGTGATATTTTCTACAACTAAATTACTAAATCGAGTTAAAAATTCGCTCAAGGTCATTGTATTCTTACTTATGTCAAATCAGCATATCACATCATACTCGATTGTCAAATCATATAAAACTAACATTGCTTCCTCATAAAAAAATACATTAAAAAGAAAATCTTAAATAATCTTTGTATAGACAAAACAACCACTGCGTGAAAGTGGCTTCTTCCCATGAAAACTAAAGCCATCCCCATCAAGTATCATATTAAGTTTCAGGAGAAAGAGAAAAACAATGCAAACTTCTTGTTTTGGTGAGTTTTACTAATCACAGTATAATATTTTTATTTTTACCTATTGAACTTTGAAGGTACCTTATTGATAGATCCACATTTTTGTTCAAATCTGAAAATGGGTTATGACACGTCAAACTGTATTTGCTTGGTTGTGAATTAAATTTAGGATATGAATATTTAAAAAAAAATTTTGGACATTAAAATTGTAATATGATTCTTGTTTAGTTCTTTCTAAGACTTCTTGTTGATTTATGGACCTTCAAAGGCTTATGAATTAAGATTAATAATGTTTTGGCCATTAATATTTTAACGTGAAAGTACTTTAAGAAAATTTTTATTTTTGCATTTACAAATCCTTGAAAAGATAAAAAGAATGAAGAACGAGAATTTTTTTATTAATGATGACTATGACATTCTGGACAATGATGATAACTTCTTTGAGATTTTCAGAAGGCGAATTCATCGAAGATCACAAAATGAAACTTGTGGATTGAGTTTGAATATGTTATCAAGAGTAGAAACATACTCTAACAATGATAGATTAAATTCAGACTGTAATAGTGATTCAAATATTTTGGGTGATAACTCACCTGATGATGATATGACAGTAAAGAGTAAAAAGCAGGCTTGTACAAAGGCATGGAGAAATAGAAATAATGCTCTAAATTAGATCTATGAAAAAAAAGATGATACGACAAAATATGACTTTAATTAATTGTTTTATTAGAAGACTTTTGCAGAATATTGTGTAATAATTGATATTATATTCTCTATTTGTAAGCAGTGTAGAACTCAAACAAATTGTTTTCCAATCAAATTTAAATTACTTGATTCTACAAAATGTAAACCAAGATGATAAAATAGATTATTGATTTAAACTATCAATAAACCTGAGTTTGGCCAAACATTTACCAATTCACAAGTCAAGTGGTCGTTGATATCATCTCTCTTTCGAGAGTAACAATCTCTTCACTTCTTTATTGTCACTTTAGCAAAGACTGTGGTATATCCAATCATACCCTATTTGTAGCCTAATTACAAGCTATGTTTGATATATGTCAAAGTATACTAGAATCCATCTAAGACTCACAAAGACTTAAGGTCTAAAGATTCCAATATAAGCACTGCTTTATGAAAATATTTATATGACTTCCTAACTATGCAACATTTTAATTAGAGTGGATCAATCCAATACATCTTCATTAATGTATCTATGTCATTCATGAACCATGATTGGTGAAATACAATCATCTCACAAATTAACATACTAGCTTTAGTTCATTGCAATTCACATTGCCAATAATCAACTAAGGATCTTTAGATGCTATCCTTAGTTCACATGTTTAACTGTCTAGTGTGTTACACTAATAATTGAACACAATTACATCATCGATCATTTTATCTTTTTTTTGCACAAGAATTAAGAAAGAAAAAAAAATATGTTGGTCTCATTTTTATTATCCACATATGATGATAAGCAAATTTCTGTGAGACAATTGTATTGAATTAGGACTCACACAAACAAAATAAATAAATAAATAAATACGTAATAATTCAATTAATTTTTAAACCTACTAAGAAAAAAAATATTTTATAGTTTGAATTTAAATTTTATTAGGACTCGGCTTATAATCTTGGTGTATGACATTACCGTGTCATGATTTAACAATAAATATGTAACTAAGTATAAAATTTGAGTTTATTGTTTCAACAAGAAATATTGCTTATTGTATTTGAATCATTATTAACTTTTAAATGTGAATTATCATTTATATAAATACTTTTTTTATGAGTGAAAATAGATCCGTATACATTTCACTTATAATTTTTATTGACTAAAAAAATATTAATTTGAACACAATTTTATAAAAATTAAAGTAAAAAATATTATAAACTTTATTGATTGAAAAAAAATTGAATTAATTAAATACAAAAATCATATATTGTAAAATTTAGGCATATTATTTTTAATATAAATTTATAATAATTATTAAATTTTATAATTAATTATAAAAATTAAATTTTAAATAACTATATTTCATAGTAATTTAATTTGATATATAAAAATTTCTTGTATGGTTCTTAAATTTCATTTAATTCATTTAACTAGTAAAAAACATATACGAGCTAAAACAATCCAGGGACCATATAATAATAATATAAAATATAAGGACCATCTAAGAATAAATAAAAAGTGGAAGGATTAACATCATAATATTAACACAAATCCTAATAAATCATCCCATCTATTTGTAGTAATTCAATCAAACGAACAAATCAAATCCAGTCTGCTCAGAGTACGACGTCGTTAGAATGGCGGAAGACCTAGTTCTAGACATAGCAATAAGAGACTGGGTTTTAATCCCACTCTCAGTAGTTATGGTCCTAATCGGTGTTCTTCGTTACTTCGTTTCTAAACTCATGAAAACTGATCAACTTCCTGACGCCAAGATTGTCAAAGAAGGGTAATTTTGCCTTTCATTTTTATTTATTTTTTTCTTAGATTTTGGATTTATTTAGGGCTTTGTTTGTTTCAGGCAAGTTATTGTTAGAGCTCGGAATCTACGTGCTGGAGCTAATTTTATTCCTGCTAAGTCGTTTCGCTCTCGTAGGCTTTATTTCAGTAACGAGGTTTCAATTCTTATTTAATTTCTTTTCAATATTTATTTATGAAACAAAAAAAATTGCATTCCTTTATGGGTTTGTTTTTTTTATTTGTGTTTGTAAATTGAGTGTTTTAGATTGATGGGAAGTTATATATTTCAATTATGGAGTATTGTAAAGAATTGACAACAGTTTTGTAATTTTTTTTAATTTAATTTAGTTGTGTTGGTTGAAATGGTATAGGGGTTGATCTAGTTTTTAGCTGTTAATAATGGTGATTTTATGTTCTTGGAGCAATGTAGGAAAATGGGTTGTTGCATGTTCCCAAAGGTCAGGCTCAAAACGCGCAAGCGCAAATGTTTTCTGATCCAAACATGGCTATGGATATGATGAAGAAAAATCTCTCTATGATTATACCTCAGGTATGAATAGCTGAGTGATTGATTGGGTTGTGATTGGAATGGTTTGATTTGGATATGATTGTTTGTTCTTGTTTTTTGGCAGACGCTTACTTTTGCTTGGGTCAACTTTTTCTTTTCTGGATTTGTTGCAGGTTAGTTTTATGTTTTCATTTTAATTCATCTGTGCTTCTTGCTTTGTTTTATTGATGCAAAGTAGAGAATGAGCCAGGATTGTAACAAATGTCATATTTATTGAACTTTGTGATCTTTAACATCTGTTAATGGAGTTCTTCTGTTCCTTGCAGCCAAAATACCTTTTCCTTTGACACAAAGGTTCAGATCAATGTTACAAAATGGGATTGACTTGAGCACGGTTGATGTCAGTTATGTCAGTAGTCGCTCATGGTACATCTCTAATCTTGTGAGAGGACTGCTCAGGGTCATAATAATTTGTCCTTACTTTTTTCAGTATTTAGTGTTCTGTTTGTTGACCTTCACCATATCTAATTGTTTGCATTATCATCTTCTTCCAGGTATTTCCTTAATTTGTTTGGACTAAGAGGATTGTTTAGTCTCATTTTGGGTGAAGAAAATGGTAAAAATGCAGTAATCTACAAGTTTCATTATCGTGCAAAATATTTCAATTGGATGTATAATTTGGAGTTTCTTGGCAACTTGAACTTTGAAATATTTTTAACATGTTCAAATGTTTTCTTTGTCAGCCACTGATGATACTCAGCGAATGATGCAAATGAGTGGGTTTGGTTTTGACCCATCAAAGGTACACCCAAAGCAATACTCACTGTTGTTCCTTATTGTTTTTTATTCTTAATAACCTTTTATCCGACCCATAACGAGGAATTGCACTGGCCTGGCTGATTTAACTGTTGGTTGTAACCAGTATGATGCTTATTATCAAGTATACCGTTTAAGATTACAAAATCTCACGCTAGTGGTCCAATCACCTTTTTATGACCATGAAACCCTCAGTTGTCCATTTTTAACTTATAAATTCATAAACTAGGTTATCCTTGCCTGCTCTGTACCTGTGAACAAGCTGTCAATTTGATGTCAGTCTCCCTTGCTAAGACATTTACTTTTTTTTTGTTTGTGTGTTATACTAGCCCTTTTCACGTGTTGGTTAGATTTAGAGTTTTTTCTTATGAATTCATTATCTCAATGTGCTATGAAGAGGTCATGTGATTTTATTGCTGTTGTGAAATTATAGGTGCAGTTCTGTCATAAGAATGCAATAGGCAGCTAAATCTTCTATAATTATTTATCGAAAGTAATTATTGGCAGAAATAAAAATGTGGATAACTGGATTTTCTTTTCTAAAATATTATTTCATCATACATCTGCCTTGATAGGTGGAAATTCTTTGCTAACATCAGCACATTCTTGCAAGATTATGATGATGAATCTCTATGTGATTGGTTTTTTAAGTGCCTCTTTGTGATCATTACCTGTCCCTGTATTTGAGTTTCTCCTGTGGGCATAGCATTATATGCAAATAAACTGTGAATGCTTTGTTTCATTATATGCAAAATAAATGTATTTATAAAAATTGAAATTGAGCTGACATTCAATGAAATACGATATCTTGTCGAGGATATGGTTGGAATGTGGCATGCTTTGTTTCATTTACAGTGTCATATTTTGGCTCTGCTGTTTACATTTGGATGAGTTTCTTTTGGTGTAAATTTCAAAGTAGTGAGATGATTTTATTTCTGATATTGAATTTCTATGCCTCAGCATAGTGAATGCCTGAATGGTAAAATGGATGAAACTCGAGTGCTTGGTATAACTCGTATTTGTTGTGATGACAGAGCTTGGGTGCAGAGAAAGACGGTCTGGACATAGTGCAACACGAATGGGCGTTGCCGAAATTTGAGCAGCGAGCGGAGACAGTCCTAAGAAATCTGGTTGGCTGAGGAAGTGTATGGTATGGTATGGTATGGCTAATTGTTTTGACTTCAATATGGGAAGTAGAAATTGCCTCGCAGGAGGAGTTGTAGTCTTTGATTTGAAGCATCTAAGGAGTAAATTATGGTTTGGTTGAGTGAATAGAATATTAATATGTTGTATGTGGAACCACATTCCTGTTGCTTTTTTTTTTGGGATTAACTTCAGAAATGAGAATCCTCTTTTTTTGGATTATTCAAAACAACACAAGTTCAGTTCCATAACTCATTTGGATTCTTTTGAAGTATGTGGATGGATGGTGGTGTTGTTTCAGTAAAGTGGTGTTCATTTGAGTGTTAGAGCATCCCAATAGACTCTCTTAAGAGTTTTTTCCCTTAATTAAGAGAGTGAATGAAATACAGGTATTTCTAACAAACTCTTTCGACTCTTTTAATTTTGTTTTAACAAAAGTGTTTAATTTTTTTTATTTAAGAGAGACAAAAGACACTCTTTAAATTTAATTTAATATATTTTTGGAAAAAAATAAATCTATATATAAATATTTGTCTCTTTTTTATTCATTTTTTAATTAATTTTATTAATGAAATATTATTTTATAAATATAAAGAGTATAAACTATAAAGAGTATTGTGGTGAATTATAATTTTAGAGAGTTTTTACTTACAAGAATGAATAAAAATAATATTTTAGAGAGGATTTAAGAGAATATAATTGGGGATGCTCTTATTTCCTTTTGGAAAAAATCCTCCAATGGTCATTGTTGTTGCTATGATGATTATACTAATTTCGATTCTTCAGTTTGATACAGTTCTCGGTTTATGTATTTTTTTAAAAAACTAAAACTGTACCAAATAAAATTTTTGGGTCAATTTGGATGGGAAAAAACTAAAAGTCAACCTTTTTTGGTTCTGATTCTTTTCTGTTCGATCATTGAGTTCAACCCTACATTATACCTGTATTCGCATATCAGTCGTGATTATGCATGTAGTAACCAGTTGATGTCTTTATTTTTTTTTGTTTAAAGCTATTCTGTGTTATATTTATTTAATTTTTTGTTATAAATTCATATTTACTGCTTAAACAAAATCATATTTTTTATATTGTCTTTGTTTTTGGCTTGATTAACTTTTGTTTTGCATTTTCCAGTTTCAAAAGTTGGCAAAAAGGATAGTCATTTCAAAAATATGTGATTTTAATATGTAAAAAGAAAATCATCGATGATATAATACAAAATGTTTTCAAATATTAATACTTGTGAAATGTATTTTTGACTCTTATTCCTTTCTTTTGTTTATTTTCAACTTTTATAAACATGTAATTTACTCAAGTAAACACAATTTATAGATCAACTGGTGTGTGGTTGTTCTAACTTAACCAGAGATCTCGAGTTCGATTCCTGGGTACGCAGCTGCGTTAAAACTTGGTTGAGAGAGCTTTGTCGCTCTTGTGGTCCTGCCCGACTCGAACGAGGATTAGTTTAAGGTGCCCAGGATACCTCGTAGTTCAGACAATAAAAAAACAAAATCAACAATTGCACTTTATTAGTTCATTTACAAAAAATAACCAAATAAGTTGTGGCTTGTCACCTGTGCTGTGTGTCTGTTCTCCTTTCAAAGTTTTGTATCTGCACTTTTACACCCAAGACATACATACATACATACATACATACATACATACATACATACATACATACTCATCTAAATACAAAAAGAGATCAAGTTACTCATTGCATCTCCATGATCTAATCAAAGCTCAATATCAAGTATATGAACTAAAACATAAAAACCATATCTACGTAACATTCCTACAAAGTTATTGGAGACAAATCTTCCCTTCACAACCAATCTCTGCTGCCCATATGATGATCCTTTGGTAACCATCTCAACAAGAAAGAAAACCATGACATGTTGTGGCTGCCGAAGCATTCAAAATTGTTTTAATAACAAAATAAATATTTGTTAAAAGAAAATTAAGACTAAATCTTAACATGAAAAGCAAAAGTTCATGAAATTTATAAAAAAAAGTTCTTTTTTGACCTCACGAAGAACTTGTGGAAGCCTCTTTACCGTTCTTCACCATTCACCTACAAACTCTGGGTTGTTCTCACAAATCATTACACTAGAATAAAAAATAAAATAACCAAAGTTTAAACAATTACAACGAAAAAGATTCTACAATTTCTAATATAACATCTAATTAAGGTCTTTCAAGCATCACATGGAAAGCAGATCTAAAATCATTAGGGTGTTTTAATCATCTATTGTCAAATTCCAGTCGATACAAACACATTTATTTGCACTATTACATTCTTTGTTTAAAAAACTTACCTTGGAGGGAATCTGGCGAGATTAGAAGCGGCCGACGTTGGTGGGTGTTTTCAGCAATGAGACTGTGAAGCTCATTTTTTAAATCTGTTTAACCTGATAAATCATATTCTTACATAATAATAATAATATCAACGTGAAATACGAGGAAAATAAGAGGAGAGAGATAATGAAATAGATGTTTCATAATCCACTGGGCCCCAAAACATTCGTAACATAAAAGGTTTTATAGCTGACACAGTAAAAGAAGTTTGAAAACATTCAAACTCAAAATAGAAACATTTATACAAGCTGTACAATATGTACATTACAAAATCTCAAAACTGGAAGCACTCAAAACAAATGGATGGAAACCTCTGACAACAGCAAACTCTGACAGAAGATCACGACAACTCTGATCCAGTGGCAGCTATCTGCGTTCTGCGCATCATTTAGACACATAAACAAAGGTGAGTATATTTTACAATACTCAGTAAGCATCTCACGCTATAATTGATTCATATAATTTAAATGTGCGCAGGGACAATCAATATCCCAACACGAGATATGATTCTCCTCTAACTTAATCAAACAACTCAATCATATCACAACATTATCATATAACCAAAACATTCGCATATTGATTCCAATCTCAAATCAACATAATCAAATCCCAATACATTTATCAATCCGATCTCAATTAATTCAATCATATTCAATAATTTCAATTACCATAATAATCAAACAATTAGAATACGGATGAAACATTGCAACAATAATCACTGTTCATAAGAATAACTCAAATATGAACACAAGTATCCACATTCATAAAACATTCATAATCAATAACACGAATCAAAATATGTTATGAATGGATGCGAATCAAATGCATATGAATGTTATGCAATCACATGCGAATGTCTGCCCTGGGGTCTTTCTTTTCTTTTATTTTTCTTTTTCTTTTCTTTTCTTTTCATATCATTTTTCCCTCGATATCAGACCGGCATCGTACCCAGTACGGCATCGAGATCTCTCTCGAAATCATCGGTCCCAGACCGGCATCGAGCTCTCGCCCGGAATCATCAGGCCCAACCTGTATCTCATATCTTAGTGTCACACAATAATGCAACACAATGACTGATCAATGCATTCATATATCACAATCTCACAATCTCAATCACGCATGCTCAAACATGTTCAACAAAGCAATTATATGATTTCTCATATATCAATCTCGTAGTGAATATCAATTAAAACATTTGGAGCATGTTAATCAAACATATATCAATCAGAGCATACCAAACTTAATAAAATAAAGTTCATAAAAATGAACAGTAAGACAAGTACAACAACATGCCAAAACAATCATATAATC
>CANYCX010055354.1:0-12884 GCA_948193385.1 Breynia disticha f. nivosa
TAAATGCTATTTTCCCATTTCAAATTCAGTTTTATACCATAATTAACATTGTTAACATTTTCAATTTACTTATTTACATTTATCCTTAACCCTCTTAACTTTTATACCTTAATTCACACTAATATATCAAATTTTTCTACCTACACTTAGGCATCATTTATATGGTTATTCCCTATTCTCATTCTCTTCACAAACCAATGAATTTAACCACAAATTCTTCCTCATTTTAACTCCAAGAAATCTACCATAACTACCTTTCTTAAACACAACTTATATACTCAAAAACTAAATCCCGTATTTCTTAACCTTCCTCATTTTAAACCAATGAATTAAAACAAAATCTTTGTACCAATACTTAGTATACATCCTATGCTTTCAAAAGAATCCATTTTCATACAAATTGGAGCTAAAACAAGAAAGTTATGGCCTTTAGAACATAGGATACAAAAATATACGAGATTTTTAACATATAACTAAGAAAACTTACCAAGTTTAAGATCCTAAATGGATTTTCAAGCTTCCAAGTTCCAGATTATTACTAAGAGATGATGGATTTGATTCTTAGAAGGTAAATTGGAGAGGAAAGAGTGATGGTCGTATGGAGAAGAGAAGGAAAGAAGAGAAATGAGGGGGGAGAGAAGGAAAGAGAATGAGGAGACAAACACTTGCATAAAATGTGGAATATTTTGGTTTTGGTCGGAAGAGTGGGCTGAAAATTGGAGATTTTAAAATTTCAAGTCGTGTTGAGTCCACTTTGTTTCGTAATTTATTTTATCTCGACTCAAATAAATTTTCCGATTTCAAAATTCTCGGAAATCATATCTTAAATATAATTATCATAAACTCTCCCTCATTTAATTCTTAACAATTATTTATTTTTATTATCACGAAAAATGTATACATATTTTTACGTATTTTTACTGTATTTTTACGTATTTTCAGGATGTTACAAAGTTAGTTGGTTTAATATTCTTTCCCATTTTAATGTTTTCACATTTGAAATTGTTTGTACTTTCCATAATGTTCTTCAATTGAATATGATATGTTTTCATGCAGACCAACATACCCATACGTGGGAATTGAAAAACAATTTGTGCCTCCACATTTAAGACGAAAACATTCAATTTGTGTGGTTGTAAAACCAATGCTATGGATGAATATTTGCTATTATCACAAACCATTCATGTGTTCACAGCTTGCACTCATACACCAAAAATCGATCAAATGTCTGTCTTTTTTGGCAAAAGACAATCAAAGTTAATGCAGAAACATTTATCAAATATAAAATAGTTACTTAAGTGGAAACACTATTTTTTTGCATCATAATACATCTGTGCGTTCATTCATTAGTGTTAGCCATTATGAAAGCACAAATTTCATTATTTCCTTGTACTTCATTTATCAGGGAAAGACCAAAAAGATTACAATGATCTATGGACAAAAGAAATTCATTTACAGAATTTTAGCTTCACCCAACCTTGGATAGTATGGGACACAACATGATGTACAAAATATGAGTGATAATATTCTTATGCTCGAACATCCATTTCTGCGTATCACAACACAACAACATGCAACAATAACTTCATCTAAAGGTTGTTGACGAATTACAACCAACTTTGAAAATGTAAAAGGAGAATGAACTTCCCAAGGTACGAAAGCAATAAACACCCTTTTGCTTTTAACAAATTTTGCAAAGGCAAACATCTCCTATACGTTCACATTTCAATTCTTAAGTATAGTCAAATAGGTAACACTAATATTTTACAATTGTTGCTTACTCTATGTTTTCATTGTTCGCGATGAAAGATAAGAAAAACCTCATCATTCTCGATTTGAATGGTGTTATATGACTGAATTCTTGACGAAAAAAAGGCTTAATGATTTCAGGCTTGATTGTGTTGAATTCATTGAATTTTGCCTTTCAAAATTAAAAGTCACCATATGGTCTTCAAAAAAGAGTTAATAATTTGCAGATCAAATTTATTTCTTTATTTAAAATATCAATTGTTTTGTGAACTTTTCCATAATACAACATATTTTGTACGTAACTTTCAGGCAAAATGTCATAGCTGCGATTACTGGCATGTCAATCACATTGCAAGTTCCACATCTACAAGAAAGTTTACTTTTCATATTGGTTAGTCATATTTATTCCCAACTTTATGGTTTACATGCAACTTCTACAAATATTAAGACGTGAATTTTTTATTCGTGGCAGTATCAAAGTCATTGTATCATCATAAATTCAAAGGTCATTGGGCAATGGAAAAAAAATCAAGTTGAAGGATTTGTAAAAAGTGTGGGACCAACACCCAAATTACAACAAATCCAACACTATTTTGTTGTATGACTCTCCATATAAGGCCTTCCTAAATCCTGTGAGATGAACTTCACTTATGAAAATTCAAGCAATAATAATGTTTACTCTACTACCATGTCCTTAATAGTTTTCATAATATGTTGTTTGTTCAGCGATATAATGTAATATTCCCACCGATATTTTCTCTTTATACTCTTAGCTGGACAAATGATGTACTCGGTAAATATTACCTTGTTCTTGAAAAAACAAAGTATTTCTTCGTTTTAAGTGCCTATGCAATTATAAGAACTAACTCATGCGTTATTTCACTATTAAACCCTCCAGGAAGTTTGGTCACTCACTTGAATAACTTGACACAATGGGTTGACGTGCGAAGCTACACTAAACACAACCATTTTGGACAAGACGACATTATACCAAATTCATACTAGTGATTATACCTCATTGATGTTATTAGAAGTCACTACATTACTCGATACAAAGATTGATCCACCTTTTCCTGCACCGTGTGTAGTTTGTTACAATTATGCATATAATTTCCAACTAATGTATATTATTTTGCTACTTATATTACCACTTTAACAATTTTTGTATATGATATTCCTTCCATTTGATAAATGTGACTAATCTAGTATCATTTCCTCTTAAGGATATTTGCATCAAACCATATTACATTTACATTGTAGTGTTAATGGTATATATGATGGTACATTTCTGATGTACAATTAATCAAACCCGAAAAGTTTGCTGTTAACATGTGCATGTTTTCATTTTTCACCCTTTTTTATGTTTTACGTACTTTTTAACATTTAAATAATAAATACCAATAAAGAAAATTATGCAGAGTTATGTTTTACCTGTACATAGAATCATGCTGACTTTCGTTTTATTTGTACAGGTATTGGGCTTCAAATTCACTTAAATATATTTGTGGTGCTTACGTGACTCGTTTACACAATTTGTTCTTCTAAATGTAACTATTGAAGTTATGCTTTTGAAAAAACAAAATCGTCATATCGCACTCTCTATAATTCTAAACCCTCACGGTTCATATTCGAGATCATTCTAAAAATGAACCATTTCAACATTAATATGTTTCAACTCTTATTTGAAGCAAATTGTTGGCTGAGGAAAACTTGTCAATTCTTTCATGGCCAACAATCATTTAACATATTTTTTATTCATCATATATTACCTTTAAAATATTTACATTAATAAATTATCGTAATTACATCTCCTCAGTTTCAATCAGTGATTACTATTACATGTCATGATTTTAGCAAAATCATCAACTCATTTATGTAGCTCCAATAAATCATTGCTATTTCTCTGACTACTCAGCATCCGTTTCAATGCAACAACACCACTAATTAACTGTTGCCAATTTTGATTTAAACTGTGTATCCACATCTGATGAAGGATCATTTTCCTAGCATTAACAAAATCACATCAACTACTACCTCCTCCTGAAATCAACCCAAACTACTACCTCCTCCTGAAATCAACCCAAACAAATGAACAACAATTCAATTATTATACACACGTTTTAATAGATCATTTAGATGCACAAAAACTTACCGATGTATCCACTCGGCCAATGTTCGTTATGTGCACTCCATAGTCCCACCTGCGAATGTTATGTTCAAACATTAATTTAAATGAACATCATATCCCACTTCATGTGTTTACATATTCAATGCAAATTCACAAACTTTGGACTGACGAACCCATTTTCTTGTGGCCTTACTGCTGCAGATTGAAGTGGAAACATGGACACATTGTCAAAACCATGTAGGCTATTGCTCCTAAAGACAGAATGTTTTTACCATCACTCTAAAAAATTTATCTGAAAAACAACCAATAATAATCCAAACTTCAAACAATTAAGCTATTTGAGGAAAACAACAATTCATTTTCTTCATAACATTACTTGTGTGAGAATAATTATTAACTAACCACATTCTTACATGCAGTGATCATCTTATTTTGCATCGATCCATTCACTTTAAGACCGTCTGCTATATATGATCCTTTCTTAACCATGTCAAGAAATAGCAAATACTAATGTCCACAATCATTATCATGAAATGGAACACAAATTATTGAAACATTCATTCTGTCATCGACAAACACCTTCCCACGTTTGAAAGATTTAATCATGGTGTTCATGTTTACATCCTTAGGTGTTTTCACAAATAATATCATTTGCTTAAAAATGCACATCCGAAAACATAAATCACAAACTGTCCCAAAGTCAATTCGTAGTTATTCGAAATTTCACACTAATATAACTTTACATATCAAAAAATGTGTTGGTAAAACACAATATGCTTGCAGTTACCTACCACATGTACACTGCTCGTTGAACAACAAATGTACAACCTCATTTATTACGCTGCCAATTGACCATTCCATTGGAGCCACACTAGCTAAATTTTCGCTTATAGCAAACAAATCGCCGCAAACAAATGGGAGGACACTGCAAATAATAACAAAAATAAGTACTTACTACTACAATTTACATAGTAACATTTACAAAGATGTTCCTACATTGACAACACAAGGACATCCACGTATTTCTTATGCATTTTCATGTCAACCCAACCACAAAACTAACTTCTTACTAACATTCACATTATCTTTAATTCCACTTTAATGAAACAACAATTATTCACTGCCTTCTTTTCACCAAAATGTAACTGCAAACACATTACTGACCTTGGTATGCTTTCATTATTGGACATAATAAAATCATATACATCGTTCACAGGATCGCTCATATGTTCTTCCATATTTACTCCATCCATGTTGACACTATCATGCTATAAAAGTCAATTAACACCAACCTAAGAGCCCCCATAAAAATACATATATTCTTCATTTTTCTTAGTAACTTAGCAGTAACTAACTTTTGTATATGATGTATACCAATACTCTGTGCTTCACTTTACTTTCATTTGCCATAACAGCAGCGCGTGCCTTCTTTGTCTTGACATACGAGCTTCTTATAGACACATTTTCTCAATATTTTCTTTGCTCTTAAGCTAGTTTGCTTATCATTTTAGCTTAACTTCTTTTGATTATGTTTCTCCACTAAAAGAACGCTATCTGCAACAAAATGTTTGTACGAATATGTAATTTAGTTCTTCAGAAATAATAAATTTCAATTCATTTCATTACTATATATTCAGCTGAACTATCTCTTACCTCTTCGGACACTACCTCTCGATGGTATGGATCAAAGATACATGTTTTAACAACATTCACTTTCTCCAGGGTCTGCTATATGAGTTCGGGTCCCCAATCTATTGTAAACCCTCCACATTCCAATCATCTAGACTCTGGCACCACCTCTTGTACAAGGCCTCATATGGTGTCATCTCAATACTCGAGTGGAAGTTATTGTTGTATGCAAACTCAATCAATGGAATATGGTCATCCAAGTTGCCTCCAAACCCAAGTACACATGCCCTCATCATATCCTCAATCGTTTACATAGTCCTCTCTAATTGTCCATCGACCTGAGGATGGAATGTAGTACTAAACTGCAGTCTTGTGCCCATGGCATCATGCAAACTCCTTCAAAACCTCGAAGTGAATCTCAGATTGTGATATGATACGATCGATATGGGAACTCTGTGAAGTCTCACAATCTCAAACACATACAAACTCACAAGCTTGTCCAATGTATCATCCTGTAGAATAGCTAGAAAGTGTGCCGACTTGGTGAGTCGGTCCACTATCACCCAAATTGCGATTCCTAAAAGCCCTCAGTAATCCCATAATGAAGTCCATAGTGATTTTCTCCCATTTCTACTTGGGAATCTCTAATGGCCTCAATTTCCCTGTTGGAGATTGATGTTCTGCCTTGATTTATTAACAAGGTAGACACTAAGCTCTCTATGATCTCTTGCTCCATATTCACCCACAAATACATATCTCTCATGTCCTGATACATCTTAGTGCTACCTTTGTGCACCGAGTAGGGGGAGGAATGTGCCTATACTATAAAGCTCTCCTTATTATCCATTATATCAAGAAGACACAGACGTCCTTCATAATATAGCACTCTATCATCATCTAGTCGGTGTGGTGTAGTCACTTTCCCTTTCTCTACTTTCTTTTTAATCTTCATCAAGTATTCATCCTGTTTTTGCCCTTTTGCTATCAATTCTCTCATCTGAGGTCTCATCTATATATTAGCCAACATCTCCCTCAATCAAATCGAGTTGAACTCTCAACTCTTATAATATAAATAAGGACTATACCCTATGAAGGTAGTGCTCCGTGTCCTAGGGCTGATCCCTGCCCCTGCACAGTCTCATGGGACTTGGCGGCCTTGTGCGATACATTGTCAATAGGCTCCATCTTATAGAAATCAAATTCCCAAAACCTTTCGTTTTCAAAAAGCATAATGCAATGAAAATAGTTTTTTGGCACAATCCACAGGGAATCTAATCTCTAATTTGATACCACTAAATGTCGCACCCAAATCGCAAAACTCATTTTCGAATAAATTATAGAATATTGGCTACCAGTTTTTTATTTTAAAAACCATTCAATAAACATGAGGGAAAGATGAATAAATGCATCATTTAAAGGCTTGACCATTTTTCGGCCATATACAAAATAATGCTATGAATGCAATGCAGAAGCAATGGAAATCGATTTGCAAATAATTGTATGTAAATCATTTTTCTATACTATAGTTTGTATGGATGTACAAAAGGAGTAAAACTAAAAGCTAGGTGCCACGACCCCGTATCTAGTATCGTACTGCTAGCAACCTCCAAAAATGTGGTCCCACCGCAAGCTACTGTCGCTCTGCACATTCATCACAAGTACACACGCACATGACTAACTAAATAACCAGTAAGTGCACTTTAAAACACTTACCAAAGCAGTTAATGCATATGTATTCATTATTTAGCTTGTTGTAGATACACAATGAAGTTGGGTAACATCCCCATTTAAGTCCTAACCAATTAGTCCATTAAATTCAGTTATATTTAAGCAGAAAAATTAGCAGCATGCATGGGCGTGCCAGTTGGTAAGACCCCTGTGCTCATCCTGTCATCAAGAACATCATTTCTGGCACAGGTCGTGCCAATAAGCACTACCATCGTGCTGAGCTATATTGGAGTTTTAGTGGCTCGGCACGCCGTCCGTGTCGTTCAGCATGACGAGATTGTTGGACAACTGTTTTACTCAAAAACCTGCATCTTTCAAGCAACAATTTAGGAAACATTTCACACAGCATTTCACGCAAATCATGGCATAACAATTATGTATTTTCCATTCTAATTTTGGTCACAAACAACAGAAAACACTTCACAGTTTCCTTATTCAACTCATCGACACAAATCCTCATTCCATTCAAGGCAACATATCGAGGCAAGTTTTATGTTTTATCTTAGTTCCATTTAATTTCACATAGAATCCATTTAAGTTCCTTTTCAATAACGTAACTTACATTGACACTCAAAGAATAACCAAGAACTTAACATCAATGTTTCTATATTGCCAAGAAAAGCACAATGCCATTCATATTACATAGGCAATCATTCAAATCAAGCCACACAAGGCAATCCATCAATACATTCCATTCCACATAATCATTTCCAAATCAAGAACAATCATAACATATGCATGAATCAAGTTGGCAATCATAAAACACAACACAACATACAATATTGTATGAATATCAATGTATGCTCAATGCATACGTTGATGCATTCCACACACAAAATGCCTCGGGGTTTCACTCATTATCTTTTTAAATTGAAGGATCTCTCCTTTGTTAGCACACGCTCCTTAATTACTGACGGTGAGCACACACTCCATTTTTTTGAATTTCTTAGGGTCAAACCTATTGAGCACATGCTCCCATTTATATCGAGGGATCTCTCCCTATTTAGCACCCACTCCCATTATTGAGGGATCTCTCTCTATAAAGCACACGTTTCCATTATTTATTTATTATCTCACCGTGAACATGCCACACCATGCTCATGTAAATGTCATAATGTCATGAATGCAACCATGACCATTTCAGAAGACATGCCTCACACATTTTCAACAATGATTCCTCATTAAGCTCAAAATCAACTAAGCACATTTCATACCATAATTACATATATCAATCATTGTCATCAATCGTAGTTTTGCAAGGCATCATATTCATTATTTAAATCAATGAATTCGTATATAACATATATATCACACAATTCCATCAACCAAACACATTCAATCATATGGCAAAATACCATCAACAAAACACATTCAATCATCCAAGATCACAATCCATACAAATCACACACAATTTACATAAAGTGAAGCTAAGCAATCAAGTCAATTTTAGGATGCGTTCGATTACCATGTCAGTATATGCAAAAACAATTGAATAGGTTTAACCATACGAATGCAAGACGTACAATGGTAAGTGTTGGTGGTGCACTTACCTTAAAATCCATGAAGTCAGCCCGTGGCTCAACTCCGATCTGATTTCCAAAATTAGTTTCCTAAAATATATAATCATACATTTATGTCAACAATTCATCCAAAATATCAATCAAACTATTTAACACCCTAATCGGACAAAACCCCCAAATTTCTCTCTTTAACCTTAACCCTAAATATCTCATTTTTTGTTATAGTTTCCAATTTCACTTTCGTAAATCATTCACATTTCTTCCATTAACTCCATTACAACCAACCACAAACATTTCAACTTACATTTCATCATTTTCCCCAAATATCTCGCAAATTCGTAATACCCTCTGCTCACATTTTTCAAAAAATGATTCACAGTATGAAAACGGTTAAGAGTTAACTTTCACCCACTTGATTCCAGAAAGAATCCATCGATTCCTATCCAAAAATCACTCTCAATTGACCCTGGGGTTCAAATTTTCTTTGTGGGCTTGTTTCATAAAAACTGAGTCTTTCTCGCTCCTTTTCTCATAAAAATGCATTTTTAAACGCTCAACACGCCCTCCCGACACGACTCATGCCAACCAACATGTGGAATAACATATAGTATAAATCGACATGATCATGCCAGGTTCGTGCCAGGATCGTGCTGGCCTATTTTCTAGTTTTATTTCAATCTGTTTCAACTCGGTTCGACTCTGCAATATTTCCAATTATGTTTCCTAAACAAATTAGGTTAATGTTTTAAAATATCAACCTCTTCTTTCACATCAAAAACTCTAATTGCAACATTCTGGTTGTGTTTTCCTGATGGGCCACTATTCCAATCAACTCTTCCACCTTTTTAACTAATCATCCCCCTTCTCCATCATACTCATTGGTTCTCTGGCCAAACTATTTAAAATCCTTCCCTTAAATGGGGCATTCAGATGCATCATTGACATGTTCTCCAAAACATTCACCTGCACGTTACAATAACCCATAATAATATTTTCAGTATTTCATACTATCTCATTTCATGGATAAATACACCAAATCATGATATCTACATTACTTTTTATACTTATTATATTACTTTAATATTAAATTTATTTTTTGTCATTTACAAAGTGAATACATTGCAGCTCAATTACCTCTTATGTATTAAAATTTGTCACAATCTTTTACACATCGCATAATGATTTGTTAGTCTATGAACCTATTCTTGGACTTCTTCTTTCTCCATTTTCAAAACACAGCATTTAGTGTGTTCTGCATAAAAGATCTATAACACTTCGGTACAACTATAGGTCATTTATATATTTTTTTTATTTTTCACAACAACAAACTACAACATTAAAATAGTTCAACTCTTCATTTACATCAATTTCCCCACACTATCAAAAAATAATTTATATATCATCGTATTAGTAATACCTTACACATTTCAAGTTATATAGTAAAGCCTTTTTAATATACAGACCACCTTCTACCTTCCTTCATAGAACTAATTGACACCTTCAGACTATTAGCTGCAAACATAACCTTTCAATAACTAACTCACACCACCTCATTTTTGACATTTTTTTGACAAATGATCAAATGTGTTAATCCTCATGTTTAGGCAATGTGAAGAAGTTGGCCCCAATATATTTTTATGCCAAATATAAAAACTGTCCTATCTACACATCATCTATACTCTTGTACATTTCTTCAATCACAGTATTCATGTTCTTCCTCTTGTTCCAATTATTTACACCTTCTTCATTTCCATCATTCATTGTTTTGTGTAGCCCATTTGAAGTTGCTACATTTGTGCATTTCAAAACTATTTTCTCAGTACCAATTGGGAAACGAGTAAGCCAATTTACCTTATCCTTCGTTAGTACTAATTATTTTCCATGTACACATAAAGTCCTCCTATTAGGATCAAATCTTTTCAATAGCTGTATAACTTCAACATTCATATCACCTTTGATTTTCAATTCCAACAATCCACCAAAACACATCCAACAACAGCTTCCTTTTGCTTGACGGATAAACCTTTGAACAATT
This sequence comes from Breynia disticha f. nivosa, assembly GCA_948193385.1. Taxonomy (NCBI): domain Eukaryota; kingdom Viridiplantae; phylum Streptophyta; class Magnoliopsida; order Malpighiales; family Phyllanthaceae; genus Breynia; species Breynia disticha. The sequence goes on from CANYCX010055354.1 coordinate 10,790, forward strand.
TTACAAATTGTTTTATTATGTAATGATTTATGGGATCTAACAACATTTATTCCTCATTCTTCCCTTTTTTTCCTCTACCATACATTTCCCTAACCATTTAATTTGCATTTACAATGCATTTCATTTTTCCCTCTATTGTAATGTTCTTTAAACTTATTGCTTCAATATTTTCTCATATTTTTCCATAACATTTTCACCTTTCCCTACAAAAAACAAACTATCAATAATCATATCTACAGTAAATTTCCTCCCTTCAATTTTTTCACTCAATCAAATACATACATTCCAATAAATTTAACTACTTCATCATTTAAATTTTATTAATTATAATAACTAAATTATCAACCATTGCATCATCACTTTCTAGTTAACATTTCTCATCCACATCTATAAACTACACTCTGTCATTATAAATATTTTCATCAAACATCTAACAAAATTATCCATCACATTATATGTGTTACAACCCCTAAAACTACACTATTTCACGATCTTCATGTTTCTTGTAACTACAATTTTACTACTAACAGCTACTACATAGTACATTTTTACAAACCTATTACATGAAACAAAGGTATTTTTCTTACATTCACTTACACATATATACATTTCACTATCGTTTCACTTATATCGCACTACTTACACCTACATAACACAACCATTTCAGATACATGTTTCATCTAACTACATTATTATAGTCACATTTTTTTCATTCTTTTTGTTTATCCTGTAACTACAATTGTCCTACTTACACATACAAAAACATACACTATTATATACATTTTTTTGTAACTCTAGCATTATACTTACGAATACCTACATATAAATACACTTCACCCTTCCTCTCTTGTCAATTTTCTTATAACAATACTTCAACTACTTACATCACAACAACAAAACTTTTCACACGCAAGTTTTGAATAATATATAACTATTACTTTAACACTACTCATGCCATTACTATTAATGTAAAACTATAGTTATTTATTCAAATAATGTCCCATACTCAACTTACACATGCTGTATGCGTTAATATACAAATACTCCACCATAATAAACTTTCTATATTTCTAGTGTTACTATGAATAATTCTTGCATTTACATTTGCTAATGTATTTCGTACTCATTATGATTTGTTCTATTTTAACGGGACCTAACAAATTTACATATGTAGTTACAATGAATCCTCCTATATATTTTTTAATTTTTTTCCTTCTTACGTGTAATAATAACTATATCTATTACACTTACTCACACATACTATTACAGTTTTAATTACTTCCACTTACAAACACTCTGTTGTACATAGTTACTCCACTTGCTTACTGTATCTGTAAGTATTCACATTGTCACACAACAAAAATAATATTACCATTTCCATAACTAATTAGTAAACCATTTATGATGAATTTAATCTACAAACTTTGTAACACTAACTTGAAAATGCCTTTGTAATGTAACATTCCTATCCTAAATTCCATAATTAGTAAAATAATTAATGAAAGTAAGTTTAAATGAATGTAATATACATTAAGAAATATTCAAATGTAAGATAGGACAGTACTGTTCAGAAAAGGAGTTATGCAGAGAAATGTAGAAAATACTAAGTTACTTCTTGCAGCACGAGGGGCATGTTTATGGCACGAGGGCATGCTCACTGGAAAAGTGATGAGCACGACCGCTTCAATTAAGTGCACGACCATGTTTTATGGAAAAAGGAAATGTCAACATGATGGGAGTGTCAAATAGCACGGTGGACGTCTTGAGGAACACGAGGCATGCTTACCATTGAGTGGGTCGTGCTGAGGTGTAAATTGTTAGGATTAGATTAGGAACATACATATTATTATGTTATAGAATTGATTGTGATAAGGGTTTGTATAAATGACTGTTTAGGACAACAGATTAGACCGAGGCAGAGTTCGGGCTCGTATTAGTCCGAGTACTTCAATTAGGAGGTGAGTAATATTAGGAGGTGAGAATTGGATTATTATATACACGAGAGGATGAGAAATTCAGCGACTTATCAAGTAGGGCCTTGTTGCATTTAGAGGAATACGGGAACAACTATCGATGATCAAGGGCGAGAAACCTC
>CANYCX010055416.1:0-12503 GCA_948193385.1 Breynia disticha f. nivosa
AAGTGAACAAACACCGGTTGACAATTATTATAAATTACACCAATGAAATATCAGTGTCGAAATATCATATACAGCTTCAATATATTCTGGAAGCAAAAAACAAACAAAAAATTATGCAATTAGTTCAGAATAGAGCAAAGAATGAAATATAATTTAACTAAAATGTATGAAAAATGAAAGAAGGAAACATGAAAACAACCAACTATCTCAAGCAAAATTGAGAAGCTATCCACCTATCTCCAGCAAAATTGAGAAGCTCTGAGAGAGGAATGCTGTGTCTGCTCTTAGGAATGCTGATAATGTGAAGGTTCTTACTTATACTACCCATGCAACCACAACAAACCAAAAAAACTCAAACTTTCATTATTTTCCCGTGGTCAAACAGTGCTCGTCTGTTGCAAACCACGCCACAAGCTCCAAAAATGCCTCAGAACCGTGCCTGCACCCCATATGGGTGTCAGGCGGTATTCCGCGCCAGCGTGGCGCGGAATAGTCTATTCCGCATCCACGTGGCTCGGATTCATGGATTCCGTGTACACGTGGCCCAGATTACCTTTTTCCGCGCCACGTGTATGCGGAGTGTTGCCTTGACCAGTCAAAAATACCATAAGTCCGAAATTTTTTTTCATTCTACCACAAAATAGGAATATGTCTTTTTATAGGCACTGTTTGGGGAAAAAGCCCCAAGATCTGGGACTGGAACTAGTTTCATTGTTGTGTGTGCATTGAATAGAGTAGCTGGTCTGATTTGTTATGGAAAAATATTTTGGTTGTGTTTGCAGCAAAGGCTTCTCAGAGGTGATTTTGCAATTCACGAAACTCACAGTCCTTACAAAAGCCTTGAAGAATTATGGGATGGTCGCCATAAAAACATCAGTTAATAGCAGAAGTGATCTGTTAATTTTCTTTTATACTATAGAAAGCAACTTTATTTATTGAACATGAAGCACAAATCAAACACCAAGCTTCAAATTTCTTGCAAAAAGATTTAAAAAAAAGCATCTCAGACTCGGTCATGCCGAGAAAGACGAGTCTAGGAGAAGAAAGACGAAACATTAGGAATTCCCATTAATCCACTGGCAAGCATATTGATCGCCACCTTCCCAACAAGAAAACCAACCTTTTTGCTGATACCATTTTTCCCTTTTGATGCAACAGATCCAGTGGAACTACTTCCATAATGATAAGCGTTAGCGTATTGATGTGGACTATTATACATAGCGTAACCAGCAGCACCGTAACCGCCATAAAATAGTGGTGGTGCTGATGGAGGTGGTGGTGGCGGCGGTGCTAAAAGACACTCGAGATGGATATTAACACCACATATACCACACCTATACCGCCAAGAAGCACACACGTCAAAACAAATACTACACCGTTCGGCCGGCCCTGTCTCGAACTTTAATGGATGGATCATATGCACGCCATGGCGAACATATTCAGGCAACTGAGAGCACACAGGATGAATATCAAAATCACAAATCTTGCACCTGTAGAAAAGACCTTCAACTTGATCACCGCACAAGTCACATATACGACTGTTCTGGCGCGCGTTCTTGGATGGGCGGACTACAAGGCTTAGCTGATGCTGAGGATGCAAAAACGAAGCGAGTGTAGGACTAGAAGTAGCGCAACATTCGTGCAAGTCGAAATCACAGATGTTGCATCGGTAACGGTGGCCAATTCCAGGAGTCTTGCATCCATCGCAGAGGTATTCTGAAGAGTTGTTCTTTATTTCCTCAAGAGGGTGATGATGGAGGAAATGGCGGAACTCGTGCATTTTCTGCTTAGTACATGGAGACATGTTTGTGTAAATTATTAGTAAGGAACAATGCAATATAACGACCAAAACGAGGGGTTTCACACAAGAATTTCTGCAAAATTTGGTTGTTTATCATCAGATTGGAGGATTTTTAGAGTTAGATAATGATGTTTTGAGTTTTAAAAAGTTTGTGTTGTCTGTATTCTGATGGATTCACTTGAGAGGTCTATATTTACTGAATTGACAAGCAACTTTACTGTTACGATTGATTGGAGTTGCTTCGTTAATTGTGATTATCTTAACGTGAAAATCGATGATCTAGAGTTAACATAACTAGTTGGTATCTGGTTCTAAGCAATGAACAATGTCATTTTGTAGGACGAGGGCTACAGTCCACAAGAACAACTCCTCCCGCCGGCTATCTCTTTATTATGTTGGGTTAAAAGTATTTGACTATGTTCGGTTTAACGTTTACGCCTGCCTTTTAAAGATTCAAAACGACAAAATAATCATTCAGCGCTGCATTTTGAATATTAAATGTAAATGCAAAAGCTATATACAGCTAAATCAAACTAATTCATCAAATTTCTGCAGCACTAGTCACAACCAATGCTTTAAAATAAATAATGAAGATAACCATTTTGCTAAATAATGACGAATAGATTTCATTTTTTCTGATTCATCCCTCTACAATTTGGAACAGAAGTTTCTAATTGATTTTTCATACCAGAAATTCTCCACTTAACCATATCAATTTTACATTCCTGGAAATTAATTTCATCAGTCTGATCCCAAATTTCTCCTGCCAAGAAACTGAAGGAACTGAAAATTGTTCAAAAAATAATTGAGACAAATTGCAGAAAAAATCTATAGGATTATTTTTAATAACACCTTTGTTCTATTATCTAATCAGTAATAAATCTGTAAACTACAAAAAGTAAACATTAAACATCAGAGAACATCTTTAAAAAGAAACTACAAAGCTCCAAAAATTTTATTCTATACACAAAACTCATTTCTTCAAAGAAAGAGACATATAAAAAATCAAAGAAACCAGACTGTGTAAAAACAATAATGCATGCCATCATCATCAAACACCAGCATAACCACCATCACAAGCACACCCACCAGTACTGCTTGCAGTGTCACCATGATAACTTGGTTTAGAGCTAAGACAACAGCACATAAGACCAACCAGCAGCATGAACCCCCAAGCTGATGCAATAGCTTCTGCCCAGTTGATATAATGTTCCATTGTTCTTTGTTTCCTCAAGATCTGGGACTGGAGCTAGTTTCATTGTTTTATGTGCATTGAATAGAGTAGCTAGTCTGAAATAAAGGCCTTAGAGAAATGGGATCAGAATCAATTTTTGTACTTCGAAAGAGAATTATGCTTCTAGTTGTGGTAGGGGAAAAGAGGGACAAAACTGTGGTGCTTAGCTTGAAAGAAGTCACGGTAACATGGTCCACCCTGGGAATTTGAAGTTAGCAAGTGATGAACGTAATTGAAGGGAATCTATTTTGTGTTGGCTCATGGATTTCCAACAAAATTATTGTGGTACAAATGGAATATTATAATCAAGAATTGGTTAGATTCCAATTGAGAATCTTGTTTTAATAAAATCTTTTGTGTGATTTGTTCAAAAAAAAAAATCCATGTTAGTGTGATGGAGGAAAAAGTTGTATTTAAAAATAATAATCTCTGATAGTAATTGAGGAAAAGTTAAATCCCAATGATGCCTAGTTTTGGTGTCGATGAACAACATGAATAATGATCAACCAAAGGCATGGTTTTTGCGATTAAAATATTCACATTATGTTTTTAAAATAATAGTGCTATCAACAAATGACAAGTGTATGAACAAGGATTAGTTTAAGAAAAATACAATTAATGTGCTGAAATGTAATTTCGAGTTTAAATTGAAAGGGAGAAAGAGATTGAGTCTTAAATGCTATGGGCAAAATTAGAATTCAAATCCCGAAACAAAAATCAAGTTGAGAATAAAGTAGGTGAAATTCGACAAGAGACACAAAGTTAGAAATTGTAATGATTAAAAGGTTTGTTAGAAAAATTAATATGATGACAGTGCATTTAATACGAATGACGACTATTTTTGTGGGTTCAAACAGAATAAGTTCGAACATTACATCTAAATAAGTTAGAATGCATTACAATCAAATGAGTTCGAGAGGTTATGTTCGAGATAAAATAATAATTATCCTGAAATGAAACCAATTGTACAGGTTTAGGAGTGGTGGATAAAATAGATTAACTTCGAAAGAAAACTGACAGATCATGAGAATGTATGAAACAACTACGATCACTAAAGAAAACTAACCAACGACCGCTTGGTTCAGTGGTACTTGGGGCTGAACTTGGTAGGGCGGACCACGGTTCGATCTCCCGTAACGTTGCTTGGAAGGGAAATGAACCTTAACCCCAAACTCCTTTCCGAACCGGATTAGTCTCGACCCAGTGGGTCGAGGATACCGGGGCTAGACCAAAAAAAAAAAAGAAAACTAATAGAACGTGAAAAATTGAAATTCAAGAACTGCCAACAAGTCAAGTGACAGGGAAAAATTGTCAAATTTGAACAAAAAAACTACTTTCATTTACCGCTCAATTGGACGCTATAAATACAAGTTCAGAAATCAAAAGCAGTTCACACACAAATAGACACACTTTTACTTGCTACATTCAGTTTTAGTTTGTAGCTTATTACATACCTTTCTTTTTCTTTTCAAACTCTTACTACGGAGAGCAAGGGGACATCTAACAAGTACATCTATGACTAAAACTCAATTGCAAGTTATTAGCTGTTAGTTTGTAATTTTAGTTATCTTCCAAGTATTACAATTTCGTCCATTTATTTCTTTTAGTCTTTTTTTTTGTTTATTGACTTGCATTGCCTTACATTTTCGGTTCAATAGCTAATACATTGGCGTGTGTAGTTCTTTTAACGCCAACCGTTAAGAGTAATTAGTAACACACAGGAAGAAAAGGGGAGAAAAAAATACTAAGTGCCCATTTTGAAGTTCATATAAGATGTAGAGAATAAGTGAAGATTCATTTCTTTTAGAGGATGGACCCTTTAGCATCAAACAACAATCTTTACCAGAAAAAAAAATTATCTTTAAGCATCAAAGCAACTTTACAGGAAAGGCAAATTGGAAAATTATAGAATTTAGTTTGAATAGGGATGATGAAAAACTTGGCATGTCTATGGTAGATTCAATGCTAAATTATGAAAGTAGATAATAGACAGGTAAATTTGATAAATACCTGTTGAGCAGTAACAAGCATTTTTCTAGCTAGATGACCTTTATTTAAGAGTGGAAGAGGAAGAAGTCGATCATTTTATCTCTGCTCTCTCGATCGATCATGTAAACTTCATGAGAAGACATCCATTTGCCATGTGGTTGGGACATTAGGGCATGTTCTGTTTGCTGTGAATAAGAAAATGATTCAAACAAAAAGAGATTCTTAAAACATAAAATATAAAATGTTACCACCAAATCAATAGAGTGTAAGTGTAGATTTGATTTGCTTTCTTATAATACTTTACCGCTGAAAGTAGATACCCAGCCTATACACATTTGATGACAGGTCGCTTTAGGAAATGGTATACTCAGTCACACTTGTTGACATCATAAAGACTTCATGAGAAGTCTTCAATGGAAACTTTTCATTTTCTTCCACTCCGATTCTGTCCTCGGCATTTCAGGATGCAGGGATTCAAGGGCAGAGCACTTACAATTTGCAATTATGAGATTATAACAAGACAAATACTAGTTTCCAGATAGAATGCAGGTACTGATGTAATAATTTGTATTTCTTTCTAAGTATCTGTTTCTGTCATAATACTCGCGTAACAACAACTTCCTTTCTTCAGCCAGAAGTGATAAAATCATTTCATAAAAAGCACCGACGAGGAACAAACTGTTAGCGTTTCTTTTTCTAAGAGGGCTACAAATATCAGTCATAAATAAAAATAGTTGCTTTACAGATAGATGAGGACATGAAATTTACACAATACTGAGGATCTGCAAAGGTTGAAACTTGAAACCCTTTAGCTGTAAGTACAAGTCACTAAAAGTATTTTGAAGCAAAAGGAAAAAGTAATAAAGCCCAACTCAAGATCAAGGCGTTGGCGTTTCACAATGAATAGAAAATCCCTGCAAATGCAAAGGTTCAGATTAGAATAACATCTCAGAAAAATAAACATCATAATATTATCAACATGTAACTAGATCACAAGCCATGCATATAATGGCCTACCAAATCTGGTTTAATGAACAGGATGAATAGATTTTGAGGTCAATGAACATCTAATATGTGGTCATGAAGCTGAAAGAAGGTATGACAATCAAAAACCAACAGAATTTCTTTTTCAGAATTAGCTACTGGATCTAAAGAGACAGTCTCACAACAATTACTTCAAGGTATTACAGGACAGTCGATGCATAGTGATTTTCTTAAAGAAGACCAATGTGTGACAAAGAACACAACCAATTTATGATTTGGATGCACTTCTTGCTAACTTGATACTAATCAACATTTCCAATATCTATATGACATAATGGTAGACCACAGAAAACTTTTATATTAACTAACTGAGCCAAAGTATTCAGACAATAACTTCTAAGCTAGTAATTTTTAGCTCTTCAAGAAAAGACGAAAGAAGAACAAGAGACAATTTCAAATATTCAATCATATTTGGATCACCTATGCATATATTCATATGAGGATAAAAACTTATAAGCATAACTCCATGGCTAAGGGTAAATAGGTTACATACATGCACCAGAAGATACATCAGAATTACAGCTCGCTGTAATTGCGCCAGACAGTACGAAATTCCTCACTGAAAGTATTCAGACGTGCCTTCAAATTTGGTGTTCTACAACTTGCATGCAGGATGGTAGCTGAAGGATACACAGTAAAAGAGATTCAGTCCATTGTACACGAAAGTGTAAACAAGCATAAAAGGTAAAGAATTCAACTAACCAAGGAGTCCTATCATTAACGCAAACAATACAGTCAAGAGACCACAGGAGAGATACCAAAGTAAGAAACTCACTGCAGAAAGAAGAAGAAGAAAATGTCACGATCACAATAACTCCATTTAACATTACTTGGCACAACAGATCACTTCAAATTACCAGCAGAGAAAATCATCACGAACACCCAGCGAGGCCGACCGCATATGTAAATTGATCTTTTAGCTGACGGGCGTCCACGAATCACTGGCCTGCCAATCAAAAACTCATTATTGAACCATCAAAATGCACCCAAAACAAAGTACAGTAGTAGAAGGCTCACGTGAGAGGTGGTCTCATTTTTGCGGCTAAATGTGGGGAAAACTGTCTTGCTGTTCTTGTCGCCTTCTCACTAAACGTCCTTGCAAAGCTGTAAATTCAATTGTCATAAACCATAAGCTGACTTCAAAAACACTCTCAATAATCTCAACACTTGTTCTCGCTTTCTAATCCTTTGTCTGACAAAGGATTGCGCAAACAACTGTCACTAACGAACACAGCCCACTAAAATTCAAATCAGAAATCATAATCAGGTCAACAAAACAATTAACATCAAAACCTGAAATACTGACCTATCATTGAGAAATGCAATAGTTAGTGCAGTAAAAAACGCGGCAACTATAGCGAGAGGTCTCCTTAAAAATCCCAATCCTACATTCACAATTCCTCTATTACTTTCTGTCATCAACACATACATAAATTAAATAAACAAATATCAGAAACTTACCTAAAAGCAGAACAATCAAAATAAAGTAATTCGTCCGGTAACTTCAGGAAACCATAAGCGTTAATTAATAGTGATTAAAAAAAGAAAGTATTGGAATGAAAAAAGGAGAGAGATAAAAAAAAAGAGCGAAAGAAATGGTACTAGTAGAGATTGCATTTGAGTCGACTATTCCACTTAGCGTAAGATTTGGGAAGAGTGAAACGAGAGAAGAACTCGGAGAGTGGGCGTGGCGGAGACGACCAGTCAACTTCACGAAGCGCATCTATTAGATCTTCCGCCGTCACGTTCCCCCAATCCATTCGTTTGTGTAGCAAAAGCTTAAATCAATGAAACAATTGTGACCGATTGAGAGATTTGGGAAAGAATGATGGAGTTTTTGGGTATGTGATTGCCAGTGTTTGAACATATTTAGAAGAAAAAAAGTGAGGGACGATGATGTCTGAGCCCGGGTTCGAACCGGGGACCTCTAGTGTGTGAGACTAGCGTGATAACCAACTACACCACCCAGACAACATGCATTGAAAATTTTTGTTATAATTACAAATATAAAAAGCATGGTGGAAAATAATTTTCAACTTTCTTTTAAAAAAACATAAATAAATATAAAAATATAATAATTTATTAATTTTAGATGTGTCGATTATGTTTTATATTTTATAAAAATTGATAAATTCAAAAATATAAGACTATCTATTAATAAATGTTAAAAAAAAAATTATTAATAATAAAAATAAGAGTGGATTGAATCAAAATTTCTCAATTCTATTTCTGTTAATAGAGACACGCCATCACACTCAATGTTACTTTATTAAAAAAATAAAATTGACTAACTTCAATTTTAGTTTTTTAAGTAATTTTTCTAAAAGGATTAAAATCTTATAGCCTCATAATTAGACATGCTAACGGGGCGATGATCTCCGAGGACCTCCTTTCCCGTATACTTAGTTAAATCGGGTATTTTCCGGTTAAAACGAGAACGGAGATCGGATTTTCCGTTAATATCCAGTTCAATTGTCATCCCAATAATCATGAATCACATATAGTTTTACTCCATAAAATTGAAGGGATTAGTAACATAAGTTTTTCAATTGAATGAGCTAAAGTAATAATCATTTTTTGTGATATGTCCCGGATATTTATTACTCTTATTTGTAAATATTTTAGATTTGTAAAACAAAGGAACTAATATTTATATTAAAGACGAGACTAGAGCTGTTAACTTTTAACACGATAATACGATTTGTAAGTACAAATTTATGACACGACACGAATGACACGAATTCAATTTTTGTAATGTTTATAGTACAACTGATGACATTTGATGGAAAATAGAACAACACAATTATGATACGTGTAATACAAATTGACATATCTAGTCGAGACCACTAAAAGAATAATTGATTTAAATTAAAAAGAACTTGTTACTAGTCTAGTTAATTTGTTTTTTTCTTCATAAACAAGGCCAATTATTTGGCGTACATGTGTGTATACATATTTCATCTTATTTTTTTTGAAAATTACATATTTCATCTGATGCACAAATTAAAAAAAAAGAGTCGAATTAACCCACAATTAAAAATTACATATTTCATTTTTTAATGAATATATTTTAAACACAGTGTATTCATCTTTGGTGTTCTTTCCGATTACACTTTTTCGTCTCTCTCTCCCAATTATCCTTGATATTTTAATGAACATATTTTAATAATTTCTCTGTATTTTAAGATTTCAAACTCATTAGCAATTTAATTCACCTTACAATTGAAGAAACCTGACATTCAATTTCTGTTTTGATTCATACATTCAAGAAATAAAACAAAACAAAAAGTGCCAAAACTTTTGACCTAAATAAAGCTCCACCACATTGATAAAAGAAAAGATAGTAATAGTAATAACAATAACAAGGTTGCCAAAATCACAAACCCAATAATTAGACACTCCCCACCCATTTATATTCAACAGATCCGTCCCTCGCAAAATTTGGGTCGCACCCACCATCGTAATTTCACGTTTACCTGCACAAAAAGCTCCCATTCAAACACTCGGAGCTAAAAAAATCCAGGTCGGATCCTACCATGTCTCAGAATCCGGGTCGAAGCAACGGCGTGAGAGTTGTGGGAGAGTATATAGTGGGAAAACAAATTGGGTCTGGTTCATTTTCTGTGGTGTGGCACGGAAGACACCGTGTTCATGGAACAGAAGTTGCAATCAAGGAGATTGCAATGGGTCGCCTTAATAACAAGTTACAAGAGAGTCTTATGTCTGAGATTTTTATCTTAAAGAGGATTGATCATCCTAATATTATTCGTTTGCATGATATTATTGAGGTTAGGATGTGTGAAAATGAGGATTTTTTTAGTCGGGATATCTGTTTTGTTGTGGTTTTAACTGGAGGTTGTTTAATTTTTTTTTTTGTTTATGTGCTTGAAAATATAGGGAGTGGTGTTAATTATGGTTGATTGCTTGGTTGCCATTTGATTTAGTTTATTTGTTAGAAGATGATTCGTAGTATAAAGTTAGTAGCTTGCATGATATTATTGAGGCGAAGTTTGAGTTTTGTTGAAAAAAACGATGAATCTTAAGTTCGGAATTGTTTTATGTTTTTTGTGATTATTGATTGTAGGTTTGAGGGATAAATTGTGTTTAGTTAATGAGAAAATTGATAGACTTTTTAGCTTAAAGTCATTTGCTTGCATGATATTATTGAGGTTAGGTTGGGTTTTGTTTTTGAGAAATTGAGAAATTTTTGGTTGAGAATTAGCTTTTACTAAGAGAGTGAATTATGTATAAGTGATTAGGTTGTGATTTTCTTGGTGAGAAAATGAATGAATGGAATTAGGAAGTAGGTTCAACATAAATAGTTATTGGAATTTATGTAAAGCTGTTAGCTTTATGTGTTGAAGGATAGATGTTGTGTGTTTGATCTGTATCTTTACCAATGTGTAGTTTGTGATAGATGATCAGGTTGTGATTTTTGTCGACGAGAAAACGGATGAAATGGAATTGGGAAGTGGATTTTTATGCAAATAGCAATTGAAATTTGCATTCAGTTATGCTTTTATTAAAATGAGACTATGGAGGTGGAATAGTGAAAAGTTAGAGATTTCAGCTGATCAGGACAGGTTGTGATTTTCTTGATGAGAAAATGGACGAAATGGGAGAATAATTTTTTTACCTTAATTGCTATCAAAATTTGCTTAAAGTTTTAGCTTTAAATTAAATGTGATTACTGAATTGAAAATTGTGAAAGTTACTAGCTTTACACAGAAGGTTTAACCTTTTTTTGTGTTGACGTGTTAAAAAGGTTCCTGGGAGAATACATATTGTGTTGGAATATTGTAAAGGGGGTGATTTGTCTATGTATATTCAACGGCACGGAAGAGTTCCTGAAATAACTGCCAAACACTTTATGCAGCAACTTGGTATTTGTTTATCAGTATTTCTTGTTATTATTTCTGTACTCCGTTGTGTCACGTGTTCAACGGGTGTGTGATTTTTGGATTTTTTCTTTTGTATCACAGCTGCTGGTTTGCAAATTCTTCGTGACAACAATCTCATACACCGGGATTTAAAACCGCAGGTTTGGCCAATTCTTTGCTTGTTTAAATTATTAAAGTTAGTTCTTCATAAGTGTATTTGATATTGGATTGCCTGTTCTATGATTTTGTTAGTGCTATGGTTTTCATTTATGTCACCCTTTGTTTCAAAGGTTTAAGGTGCTAATTGCTGATAATGTTGTTGAATGGCTATTCAAGTATTCGATATTGCAGATAATCTTTTGCTTTATTTTTTTTCTTTTTTATTATTCTACGGTTTTGTAGGTCTATTCCTCTCTTATGACATGCATTCACATTTTGTAACAGAATCTTCTCCTTTCCTCCAGCGACAACAAGGCAGTTTTAAAAATTGCTGATTTTGGATTTGCTAGGTAAGTTAAGATCATAATCATCATTGTTGATTTCATGCTAGTTTTGCTATGTCATTAGGAAGGGAGTAATGAAAGGAATATTTTCGTTTTGTGTATCCTTTTTCATGTACAAACTATAGGGATAAAAATTGATTCAATCAAAAGGTACCTTGTTTCACTTTTCATGGTAGATCTGCATTTCTGTTTGACTAAACCATATCACTGATTTCACTTTGTATATGTTCAAAAGATGTCCGATGTTATGCTTTTTTATTTTCTTTTTCCAAGAATGTTTTCAGTTATGGTCCTAAAATGGAAGACTATGCCTTTTGTTCTCAGATCCTTGCAACCTAGAGGCCTTGCTGAAACATTATGTGGTTCTCCTCTTTATATGGCCCCTGAGATTATGCAGCTACAGAAGTATGACGCAAAGGTGCCATTCTGATATATAAGAACTAGTAATAATTTATTGAACTGCTGTGTTCTAACCTTGAACTGAATACGCAGGCAGATCTCTGGAGTGTTGGCACCATTTTATTTCAGCTTGTCACTGGGAAAACCCCATTCACTGGAAATAATCAAATACAGGTTAAGATTGGCTTTGAATTTGGAACTTGTAGATCCATTGTGTTTACGTTGGGTTATGTGGCTTGTTTTGATGTCATACTATCTTAATAATGTGTTTTGTGTTTGTACTGTACAGTTGCTTCAGAACATTGTGAAATCAACTGAATTGCAGTTTCCATTGGATAGTAAGGATTTGAGTGCTGAATGCAAGGACTTGTGCCAAAAATTGCTCCGGCGTAATCCAGGTAATGCATATTAGTTAGCTGGATATTGCAAAATTTGCCATTGTGACATGAATGTTGGGAAAAGAGATATGTGCTTCTTACCTCAATTTACTAGCCACAGTGGAAAATTGCTTGAAGTTATGAGTTAGTTGTTTGAATGATATATACAGTAGTATAGTTGAAAGGTTTCCAGATATTTACGAGATGGATCCAATAACTTACTTGTAAAACATACTAGTTGTATTACACTTCTTGTTCTACAAAATTTGACTTGAC
>CANYCX010055532.1:0-10355 GCA_948193385.1 Breynia disticha f. nivosa
TCAGCCTAGTCGACACACCTTCTAGCACGAGTCGTGCTGCACGTCGTGCCGTGCATCTCAGCACGAGTTTTAATTTGGTCGTGCACGATCTCATTTTTAATTAATTTGACACGAAGGTGTGCCAAATTCCCAAGATGAGCACGATGTCGTGATGATCCTCAGCTGTGAGGACGAGGGCATGCTCTCAGACCATACTGCCAGCTATTTTTTCGAATTTTACCTAAATCGATCCAATTCGACCCTGTTTTAAGGTATTTTTCACATATTTTAATTCCTATAATTTTAGGATATTACGTACTATGGCGATCACTTCCTGCTGGCCACTAGTTGACTTCTAGTACCCACTGCCACAGTATCTGCCAGGCGACCACCCTCAGTTTCCACCTCCGTAGTATTTGTGTTTCCATTGTTATTTTTAGGTTGTAGCATTTTGGACATGTATTTTGACATTCTATAGTGATATTATACTTGCCTATTTGACTTTATGTTTGTTATATGATGTCTAATTATGTGTTGATTTATTGTGGGATATTGTTGCTGTGTTGTTTGAGTTATTATTATTGCAGGTTTATTGCTCTAAGGACAGATTTATTGGTTTTTGGTTGATTATTTCCAGGTTTTCTTTTTTTTTTTGCATGTTACTGTCTAGTTTTTTCCACGAAGAGCATGGCTCATGCCTCCAACAAGTGCCCATGCTCATCACTGATCTTGTTTTGTGAAATGCAGGTGCTCAGCACGATTTTTTGCCATCTCCACGATCATTTTGTCACCATGACCCGTGCTTATGGCACTGCCCATGCTGATCGATCATCACGAGCTCATCCTGACTCGAACTCAGCATGGCCCAGTGCCAAACATAGCCTTTTTTTGCTTTGAATGCACCTCGAGCTTCATTTGCAACTGCAAATTTTCTTCCCTTATCTTTCCATTCTTTTTGAGCAATTATTTCATTTCCACATTTTCATTTTCAATTTTTTGTTTTATTTTTTTATTTTGTTTTTCTTATTTACAATTTTTGTAAATACTCACATTTATTCTTTTAACCCTCTATTTTTATAGTACCACCTGCTTCATTCTCGACTTCTCTTCATAGGGGCATTTTCTCTTCTCTCTATCTCTTTTCTCTCATTTCTGCCTGCTTATTCTGCCTTATCTATTCTATCTCTGCATCTGCTTGATTCTTTTGCTTTTTTCTTCCTTATCTCAAACATCGAGGACAATGTTTGAAATAAGTGTGGGGGAGAGATCGTGCTTTTGATCTTATAAACAAACTATAGCTAATTGAGCATGATAGGAAAATTATAAGTGCAATTTTGAGTGACTTATTTGTAAAAATGAATTTCTTCGTACCAATTTTTGTTTATAATTAGTTGGTACTTAGATTATTCGTTTTGCAAATTGGTTATTTTAGTTGCCTTATAATTTGACTTGATTGTGATTGACGTTGTGTGTGTGTTTGTTTGATTGGTTGGTAGCTTGATTTTTACCCTACTTTGCTCGAGACGAGCAAAGATTCAAGTGTGGGGGAGTTTGATGCGCGCATAATATGAGTACATTTATCATATTTCATTTGTGTATTACTCGCGCATTTGTTTGTAATTTCTCCTAAAAATCACATTTTAAACCGTTTTTAATCAAAAAATTCATTTTTTAGTTTAAAATGTACACATTTTCATTGATTATCGTCTGCTTTCTCCAGATTCTGATTTTTTAGATGATAGTTAATATTGCTTGTGATTTGAGACTAATCAGCAGGTAGGATACAATGGATTAGAGAGATATTTGGGCTCAAAAGGATGAGCACGACTTGCTGTTTATGAGCACGAGCCGTGCTCATACCAATTTGCAGCCATGACCCCAAATGATGATTAAGAGCTCGTGTTTTATCCAGAATTTGAGCACTAGTCGTGCTGTTCCCAAAACATGAGCACGAATCGTGGCCTACTTGTGCCATTTGGATTTAGATGCGGTGCATGACTCGTGCCATTATAGCACGAGCATGTCGAGCAATGAAACAGAAGGTTTGCATGTTCAAAAGCATGAAGGTCTCAATTTTCCAATCAAGGTGTGAGGTTTGACGGCCATAGGTTTTGTTATCCAATAGTTTTAGGGTTTTCTCTAGTTAAATCTTGTTTTTCTTTGATTGCTTCCTGTTATTCCTCTTAGTATAATTTTATTCACAGTTTGCTTCCAATTTCATGTCCAGTTTTCTATCATAGCTGTCCCAATCGATTTCTCTTATGCAATTTTTGATTTTCTTTTGTTGTTCTTGCAGGTTTTACTGATGGATTCTAGTTGGAAGGGGATCTAGTAGCCTTATTTTAGTTTCTTGTCAATTTCTTTAATATTTTAGTCATCTTTCAGTTGGATTTCGTGTTGTTTTTCTATTTTGATATTCGGATTGAGTTAGGTTTTATGTTAGACGATGTTTGTGATGTTATTTATTGATTGGGTTGCTGTGATTTAGATTTTTGATTTATTATTTGTGAGATTTTGAGTGTTGGTACACTTATTATTCAATGGAAGGTTATAGCTTGTCTAGTTATTGATGATTTGGTTTAGGTTATTTAGTGTAATTCCATGTGTTATTGAATTTATTGCCATTTAGTATTATTGCATGATTTGATTTATTTATTTTGATGTTCCACACTTTTTTGGAGTCATTAGCATTTAGACTTAATTTAGGATTAGTTAAAATCAATCTTAAAAATCAATTGGTTGAACATTCTGATTAATAACAACAACACGCATGATTCTTAGTCTGATTTCCCTAAGGTTCAATAATATGGGTTGAGTTTTACTCCCCTTTATGACTTGACCGTTCACTTGCTAAAATCCGTGTCATTTAGTTTTAGGGCGCGTCAATCTACTTGATCAATTGCAGGGTGCCACAATATTTTCTAAGATTGACCTAAGATTCGGGTATCATCAACTAAAGATAGCATAGGAAGATATTCCAAAGACTGCTTTTTGAACTTGGTACGGTCATTACGAGTTTTTAGTTATGCCATTTGGCTTAAATAATGATACAGCAGAACTTATGGCACTGATGAACAATATATTCCAGTCCTTTTTCGATCAGTTTGTGATTGTATTCATAGATGATATACTAATTTATTCGAGAAATACCAACGAACATAATGAACATTTGCGACTAGTCTTGCAAATTTTGTGAGAAAAACAATTATATGAAAACCGTAGCAAATGTGAGTTTTGGTTGAACCACGTAGTCTTCTTTGGACACGTGATATCCTGGCACTGAATATAAGTAGATCCAAAGAAAATTGTAGCAGTAGTAAATGAGGAACCTTCTAAGACAGCTATAGAGTTACATAGTTTCCTGGGTATGGCAGGTTACTATCGTAGATTTATGAAGGGGTTCTCGATTATAGCTGCACCGCTGACACAACTGTTGAGAAAGAATGTTCCTATCCAGTGGAATGATCAATGCAAGCAAAGTCTTGATGAATTAAAATACCAACTAACCATAGCTCCAGTCCTTATGATTCCTTTGAGTATAGGAGGATTCGTCATTTACAGTGATGCTTCATATCAAGGACTTGGATGTGTATTAATGCAAAATGGAAAAGTGATAGCACATACGTCTTGACAACTCCGACCACATGAAACTAATTATCCAGTACATGATTTAGAGCTTGCCACAATAGTATTTGCTCTAAAGATCTAGAGACATTATCTGTATAGCGAGACATTTCAGATTTTTACAGACCATAAAAGTTTAAAATACTTGTTGACCCAGAAAGAACTTAATATGCGACAAAGAAGATGATTAGAGTTGTTGAAAGACTATGATTGCCAATTGAATATCATCCCAGAAAATTAAATTGGTTGCAGATGCACTGAGTGGAAAGTTGAGTGTTGCTATGTCTAGCTTACAATTAACACGTATGACCGATTTGATAGCTTTATGAAGCTTGAATAAAAAGTTAGAATTAACTAAATTGGGAGTGTTAATAGCAACATTAATGGTTCGACCAATGTTGTTAAGAAAGATACAAGAAGCATAGAAACACGATGAAGAGTGTATGAGGATGATTGAATAGATTGATCAGGGTATTGAGACCCCATTTCAATTGATTGATGAGTTATTGATGATTGGATCCAGAGTATGTGTACCTGATATCAAGGGGATTAGACAGGAGATAATGGATGAAGTATATAATGCTCCATATGTTATGCATCCAGGAATGATAAAAATGTGCAATACTCTGAAACAACACTATTAGTGGCCCAACATGAAAAAGGAAGTAGCTGAATTCGCATCCAGATGTTTACTATGTTAGCAAGTAAAGGCTGAACATCAAGCACCAACAGGAAAACTTCAACCATTACCGATATCAGTCTGGAAGTGCGAATGAATAACTATTGATTTTGTGATAGGATTACCACGTACAGAATCAGGTAAAGATGCAGTTTGGGTGATTGTAGATAGACTGACCAAAATTACACATTTCTTACCAATTAAAATTAGAATCTCTTTAGAATAGTTGGCAGAATTGTATATACAAGAGATAATTCGAGTACATGGTATTCCTATTTCCGTAGTATCAGATAGAGATCCTACGTTTACTTCTAAATTCTGGCAGACATTATAGAGTGCTTTGGTATGAAATTAAATGTCAGTACTGCTTTTCATCCACAGAAGGATGGTCAAACAGAGAGGACTATACAGACATTAGTGGAGATATTGAGATATTGTGTTTTGGAGTTTCAAGGTTCTTGGGATCAGTACATACCATTGATAGAATTTGCTTACAATAATCAGTATCACACTTGTATTGGTATGGCACTGTATGAAGCCCTATATGGAAAAAAATGTAGAAGTCCAATTTATTGGGACAGAGAAGGGGCAAAAATATTTGAAGGACCTGAATCGGTATGAAAAATAATTGAAAAGGTTGAGCTGATCAAAGTAAATTGAAAGCTACACAAGATAGACAGAAGAGTTATTACGATCAACTAGGAGAGAAATGGAATATGAAATTAGAGAAAAGTGTTTTTGAAAGTTTTTCCCTAGAAAGGAGTAATGAGATTTGAAAATAAAGGAAAGTTGAGTCCCAAATACGTTGGACCATATGAGATTGTAGAGCGGATTGGTCATTTAGCCTACAGACTTGCTCTACTTACAGAGTTAGTACAGATTCACGATGTTTTTCAGGTGAGTGTGCTCAGAAGATATAGATCAGATTCTACCAATGTTATATCAGATTCAAAGGTACTTATTTCAAAAAACCTAACCTATAAAGAGGAACCTGTATAGATTGTGGATTATAGAATAAAACAGTTAAGAACCAAACAAATTTCAATGGTTAAAGTTCTCTGGAAACATCATAATCTGGAAGAGGCAACATAGGAAACAGAAGATAGGATGAGAAAAGAATATCCACATCTATTTACAGGTATATCTTATTATGTTGAGTAATTTCATTTGCATATAGAAACACATAAGACAAATGTCAATAAAGAAAAATAGAAATGAATTTCGAGGACGAAATTCTTTAAAGGGGAAGATTTGTAACATCCTCGTTCCAAAATCATATAATTAATGTCATAAGTAAAATAATTAATAGAATAAGAAATTTAATTGATAAATGATGAAAATAAATTATTAGAAACGAGTTTATAGAAAATTGGTGAAAGGGCGATGTTAGGGTGATTTTAAGTAATCAAGGAAAAGGAGAAAGCTTGAAATCAGCCAAGAACACGTGGTGGTGATGGAAAAATGTGTGGTGGGTATGACCACGCGTAATCCACGCCTACCACGCGTAGTTGACTATTTTTGGTACAAATGTATAAGTTTAACTCGCTCGAGAAATTGTCAGAAGGTCCTAGACAAAGAAAAGGAGAACGAGAGAAAGGAGAGAGAGATAGATCTGGGTTTTAGAGAGAGAATTGAGTGAGAAATAAGGAATTGAATGAGGGAACAGATTCCAGTTATCGAATCAATCATAAT
Organism: Breynia disticha f. nivosa; assembly: GCA_948193385.1. Classification (NCBI taxonomy): domain Eukaryota; kingdom Viridiplantae; phylum Streptophyta; class Magnoliopsida; order Malpighiales; family Phyllanthaceae; genus Breynia; species Breynia disticha. Next base: position 5,975 of record CANYCX010055532.1, read on the forward strand.
CTCGAGCCATGAATTTATTGGTATAATCGAAACAGGAAAAAATTCAAAGTTAATCGTAAATTTTTACGAGTTTTACTATTGAAAGGATTATTGGAATGATTTAAGAATTGATTTAGAATTGAATTAAATTTAGGAATTGACGATGAAAGAAACGATAGGAAATTATCAGGATTAAGTTAGGCTCTGCGAAATTGAGAAGTAAATGTAATGAATTCATTAGGGCATGCATTATAATTATTATTATTGTGAGACTCAATTTTCAAAATCCTTTTATTAGAATATCCAACATTTTTGTAAAATAATATCATAAAATATAGAGGAGAACGAAAATAAGATACATGCCATTCATAAAACTCATCCCACTTTTATTTCAATAAAACATAAAACCGCGAAAGCTATAGTTTAGGTTTGAAAACAAAATCCAAAACCCAGCATGACATGTATATACATATTGCTCAACTCCGATCACAACAATCTACAGTCCAAATGGCGGCTACCTACGATCTGCACAACATTAAACAATCAAATAGGGGTGACTACATAAGAATACTCAGTAAGTGATGAACAGTTTGATGTTAAAATAAAGTACAGGGGAATCTCCAGTCAGCACGAGTTGTGCTCGATGGACACGAGGTCGTGCTCATCTCTGAATTCCCTATTAGAATGCGTTGTGCCACGTTAAAGCATGGGGTCATGCTCAAATCAGTTTCCCCATAAATCAGACAAGCACGGGGCGTGCTATCAAGTTGATCTCCAATAAGATGGCGTGCTAGTAAGAATGATGGCGTGCTGAGCTTCTATTTTGCACTTTAAGTTTTGGTTCAATTCTCAATTTACAGGAAACAAGTTCTTTCCATAGTTATGCATACCTAATATATTTCCTTTGCCATACCTGCAGTGTTTTCATACCAAAACACATAGCAATCACACTTGTTTGCATATTACCCATATCAAGAACCAAAACATATCAAAACACATATATACATATCGTAGGCATAAATCTCATTTCCATAACCAAATTAGTATCCATAAATCACATAGCAATCAATAATAATGCTAACTATGAATACCAAATAAAATGCATATGAATTTCAATGCAATTCAGATGCAATATGCCCCGAGTCTTTCTCTTTCTCTTTTCTTTTTCTTTTTCTTTTTCTTTTCTCTTTCTTTTTTCTTTTCTTTTCCTCAGTCCTAGACCGGCATTAGAAGTCCATCTAGAAAATAATCAGTCCCAGGCTGACATTGAACCCAGTTCAGCATCGAGAACAACTTAAAATCATCCTTAGGCCTAGCCAAGGATATTAGCTAAGTGTTACACAATGAATGCAACATATAATGAATCAATGCATTCATATTGCCACAATCTCAATCTTATGTATGCTCAACAACAAAGCAAATCTCATTCTTTTCAATCATCAACCATATATCAAATGGCTAAAAGAGCACAAAATCATCATCTCATATGAAAGTCACATATGAATATCAAAGCAAAGATATAACCATGCCATATCACTAACCATCACTCAAACGTGCTCATATAACATCAAGTCAAGCAAGAAATCTCATTCAAGCTTCAAATATTCAGAAGAACATATATACATATGTGCATTTTACAAATCACACATAATTAAGGTCTTATGGATTTTCAATTCTATTTCATTAATTCTTTAGATCATGTAAACATCACACTCATCCATAGTAAGTGTAAGAACACTTACCTCAGAAATCATATGAAGTTGGCGTCGGCTCAACTTTGATCCTAAGTATGTATAGATCCTTCTATGCGAAATAAGTATTACAAAGGTTGTTAATACACATTTCCCTTACTGATTTTATAATAAAATCATCAAACTCAAACTCCTATAAGTATGTTCTTAGCTTCAGAGCTAGTTCAAACTTCCACATATACTCAAAATTAACCAGAAAACTTACCCTAATAACTTTTCACTTCAATTCATACAAGAAATTAGATGTTCTTGCTAAAATACTTGCTCACACACCTCCTTTAGTTATTTCTAGGGTTTCCTTTAAAGATAGTTTGATGTTTTCTCTGTAAATGAATAGAAAAGTGTTCAACAGTCGGTTCATTCATAAAATTCCCAATCAACACGACCTTGAGCACGCTTCGTGCTGTCAAGTCGTGCTATGTTTTACAGCACGAGTTCCTATTTTTCGTGCAAAATCTCATTTTGAAATAAATTCAGCACGTGGTCGTGCTGTTTTCCAGGTATGAGCACGATGTTGTGCTCATCATCTGGCATGAGCATGTGGGCGTGCTGTAGCTCGTGTTGTCTGCTGTTTTTCTGAATTTTTTCTAAATCTGTCCGATTCGATCCTGTTTTAAGCTATTTTTCTTATAAATTAATTCTTATAAATTTTAGGACGTTACAGTTATATTGGATTTTATATTTATACTGGATTTTATAGAAAGATTGGCATATGTTATTATAGGACAACATCGTAGACGAGCCAGACAAGATGTCAGTACAGGCCAGTCTGAGTATTTTAGTTGACAGGTGAGTAATCTAGTCACTTTAAATACTGGTTATATGATTTATTGTTATGATGGTTATGTGAGAATGAATAATGTATATATGAAAATGGATTAATATGAAAGTATACGACTGGAATTGTGTAGCATATTATTATGGAAATGAAAAGTAAATTACAAAAATGGAAAGTGAACAGGCACATGATATGAAAAGCGAATAGGTACGTGAATGTTGTATATGTGTGATTTATATATATGTGTGATATAGATGTAGTGGTTACAGATTCACAGCTTCGGTTGTACAAGATATCAATGTTGATTACAGGTTCATTGGCATATGGTTTCACGTTTACTTTTCTACACTTAGTCTTGCATCCTTATACACCTTGATGAATGATTGCAAAATATTATCGAATTTCAAACAACTTAATCCCAAAAATAGTAAGCCAAGACAATTGCCTTCCTAAACTAATAACCCGTCAAGGCTTCGAACGTGGAAGCGTAAGTCATGTCAAAGCTTGGCATGTTAGATTTTTTTTTTCAGGTGGGGCTAAGATTGATGCTATCTATGTCGCCATACGAGGGTGGAGGTAGATTAGTGTTATGGTTAGGACGTTAATTTTAGGTTTGGACTTAACATGGGTTTATGACGGTGCGTTGACCTAGGCAATTAATGGGAAGTGCCCCAGCAAGAAAGTTCTAGTCCCATTAGAAACTGAGAATAGAAAATGATTGGATGGATTCCTACCTAAGTAGCCTAGTCTTTTGACGAAGCAAAAATGGATCTCGATCCCACAAAACGCATCACTAACAAGTGGATTATTTAAAGGGATATTAATCCATTGTTGAGTGGGAGATATTTTGATTAAAGACCTCATAACTGAGCTTGATGAATTTTTATTTGTAGAACATGAATCCGAATCTGACTACCTCAAATTTTCCCTGTGCTCATTCTTTGAAAAGGATAAGATGAAGGGCAGGAAAGGAAAGACTGAAACAAGAACCTAAAGGATAAGTTGTAGGTTGTACCTTAACGAAAGCTTAGGGAGGTTTTCCAATCCACTTCATGGAAAGGAAAATAAAGAAAAACCAAGAAAGTCCATAAGCCTATGTTGGAGGTCTTACCTCAACAAAAGCCTATGATGGTTTTTCAACCTGTTCCTTTGGATATTTGCTACCATTTCCCAATGAGTGGGCATTGGAGAAGAAATTGTCCAATAATATTGGGAGGGAAGAAGGATGTTATGAGAACATCTTCTTTAGGGATTTACGTTATTAAAATAAATCTCTCTATTTTAACATCATGGGTATTGGATACCAGATGTGGGTCTCATATTTATTGCAATGTGAAAGGACTACGAAATAGGATAGTGCTTTCAAAGGGGTGAGGTTGATTTCTAATAAAAAATGGAGCAAAAGTGGCTGCTATAGAGATCAGAGACTATACTTTATGTACACCTTTGGGGCTAGATATAAAGTTAAAGGACTGTTTCTATGTACCTGTAATGAGTAGGAACATTGTTTTAATTTTAGCCTTGGACAATAACGGTTTTACTTTTCATATTGAGAATAACAATATGAGTATTCATCATGAAAATGTGTATTATAGAAGTGGAATCCATATCAAGTCGTGAGCCCATATACAATGTAGAAAATAAGAAAGCTAATTTTGATGAACTTAAGCTTTCTTACTTCTAGCATTGTCGTTTAGATCATGCAAGTGAGAAGCTCTTGCAAAGACTCTATAACGATGAAGCTCTTAGGTCTTTTAATTGGAACTAATTAGACACTTGGGAATCATGTACTCGCGGCAAAAAGATAAAGAATCCTTTCAGCAAGAAAGGAGAGAGAACTAGTGGACTATTGAATCTAATACACTCAGATGTA
>CANYCX010055765.1:0-10844 GCA_948193385.1 Breynia disticha f. nivosa
ATAAATTAGCATCATGATAAATATTTTTACAAAATAAAACTTAATAAGGATATTCTAAATAATTTATTGAAATCCAAAAAATGATCTTATATTTGGTAAAAAACAATCTTCTCTCACAAAACTCATTTCCTCTCTATATGAAAACCCGCTACTGAATATCTTTAAGAGCATCCTAAAAGACTCTCTTAGAGATTCCGTTCTCTTAATTAAGTGAGTTAACAAAAGAAAAACATCTCCAATAAACTTTTTAAACTCTCTTATTTTTAACAAAATTGAATAATGTCTCTTTATTTAAGAGAGTCGAAAGAATTTTTTTTTACTTAATTTAATATACTTTTTTAAAAAAGTAAATGCATATACAAGCATTCATCTCTTTTTTATTTTATTAATTTTATAGAGTTGTGTAAAAAATTTAGAGAGTTGGGTAAATAGTATTATTAGAATGAATTATAATTTTAAAGAGTAATTAATTAACAGAATAAATAAAAAATAATATTTTAGAGAAGATTTAAAAGAGTATTGTCAGGATGCTCTTAGACAAACTCCTAAACGATGATCAACATAAAATATACCATTCGATGGTTAACAAGCAAAGTAAATAATTTATTCCATAATAATTCACTTTCACGACACTTTAATATTTTTGTGCAATGACTAATACTTTTTTAATATTCAAATTAAATGATTGTTGTAAATATTATGGAATTACACAATTTTTTGAGAAAAAAAATTAAATTTAATTATAAAATAAAAAAGTTAGGTTAAAATACGACAAGAGTTCAATACTATTAAAAAATATAGGATAAAACATAATTAAAATATAGACACGATAAAGAGACATCGATCATATCGCTCTTTTTTAAAATTTGAAAAGGAAATTTAAATCTAAAAAAAAGACTTTTCTTCCTAAAAAAGAAACGAAGAAACTATTCCTTTTAAATACAAACTGAACGAAACCCAAAAGCACTGGGATCCAATTTTTTCAAAAACAAAAAGTGCAGACACTACAAAAAACGATTTCAGCTCTCAAATCTCAACCTAGTTACCATGTCTAATCAACCCGAATCCTCGGACTCGTAATTCTCTCTCAAGATCTTCCAATTTCGGCTTTCTCGTTCTTAGGGTTTTGAAAATTTTTATTAAAATTCAACTGATTTATTACTAACTTGGTTTTGCTTGAATTTTTGCAGAAAGGCCACAAGGAGAGACTTCAGTACTGCTATTTTGGAGCGGAAAAAGTCTCCAAATAGACTAGTTGTTGATGAAGCTATTAATGATGATAACTCTGTTGTTTCTCTTCATCCTGATACCATGGAAAAGCTTCAGCTTTTTCGCGGCGATACGATCTTAATCAAGGTTTAATATTTTCTTGAGTTTTGATTGTTGTGGTTGGTTAGTTTTTGTGAGTTTATTAATTGTTGGGAATTTGGATTTATATGTGTTGTGTGTGTATTTTTATTGATTTGTGCTGTATTTTTGTTAGAAAAGTTGTGGTTTTCAACATCTGGTTAGTGTTGGTATAGGTGAAGTTATAATGGGTGTTTGAGATCATTTGATTTTATGTTGTTTTGTTAGGTAATTGGAGGATTTGATTTTGGACAGTGATTGGAAAGGAGTGAGTTTTGATAATTTTTTGAGAGAATTGTGGTTTAAAAGCTTGGTATTTTAAATATTTGGAAGGTCTTTTGCATTCTCTTCGAGAAAGAGCAAAGTTTGATTTGATATGAGTGATGTTTTCAGAGAATTGTGGTTTAATGAGCTTGGAATTGTAGGTAATTGGAGGGTGTTTCTCATGTTGTTTCAAAAGGAGTGAGCTTTGATTTGTTTGTTTCTAATACTGTAACGTTTATAGAGATTAGAGAATTGTGGTCCAATGAGCTTGGTGCTGTTACTGCTGTAGATAATTGGAGGATTTTTCTTAGGTTTGAAAAACAGAGTGGAATTTAATATGAGTGTGTCTATGTCACTAATATTTGTTGATTGTACTGTCACTTATTATGTGCTCTCGTGTTGCTTATGGAATTTAGGGTAAAAAAAGAAAAGACACTATCTGCATTGCTCTTGCTGATGAGTCATGTGATGAACCGAAGATCAGGATGAACAAGGTTGTGAGGTCCAATCTCAGGGTTAGGCTTGGGGATGTTGTTTCTGTGCATCAATGCCCTGATGTCAAATATGGCAAGCGTGTGCACATTTTGCCTATTGATGACACAATTGAGGGTGTCACAGGAAATCTCTTTGATGCATTCTTGAAACGTGAGTGTATCTTCTACCTTTTAAGCATGTATGCTTGACGAATTGTGTATGTATTAAATAAATGTTTTATAGCCGATTATTAATCTTTGCTGGTGTAACCTGCATAATTACATATTCATAGTGAAGCATGTTGCTGTCAATGTGACAATAACTAAATGGCCATTAGCTTTCTAGCATCGTTTGTGTTCTGCCGAGTTGTATCATTCCTTTCAGTGTTCGTTATCTTCGTGGGTGCATAAAAAAATCTGATATCTGTGAAAGTAAAGGATGTCGACATGCAAATTTTTTGTTTGAATATTAAATTGTACAATTATCCTCGTCTACAGTATTCCAATTCAATTGTTTTAAATTGCAGCCTATTTCCTGGAGGCATATCGTCCAGTCAGGAAAGGTGATCTTTTCCTTGTCAGAGGGGGCATGCGAAGTGTGGAATTCAAGGTTATTGAAACAGACCCCCCAGAGTATTGTGTGGTTGCTCCAGACACAGAGATTTTCTGTGAGGGAGAGCCTGTCAGAAGGGAAGATGAAAATAGATTGGATGAAGTTGGTTATGATGATGTTGGTGGTGTCAGAAAACAAATGGCTCAGATTCGGGAGTTGGTGGAGCTTCCATTGAGGCATCCACAGCTGTTTAAATCTATTGGTGTAAAGCCACCAAAAGGAATTCTGCTTTATGGACCTCCTGGATCTGGGAAGACTCTTATTGCTCGTGCTGTTGCTAATGAAACTGGTGCTTTCTTTTTCTGTATAAATGGACCTGAGATCATGTCTAAGTTGGCTGGAGAGAGTGAAAGCAACCTCAGGAAGGCATTTGAGGAAGCAGAAAAAAATGCACCATCAATTATTTTCATAGATGAGATTGATTCAATTGCACCAAAACGTGAAAAGACACATGGAGAAGTTGAGAGGAGGATTGTTTCTCAGCTTCTGACTCTCATGGATGGTTTGAAGTCCCGTGCACATGTTATTGTCATTGGGGCAACTAATCGTCCAAACAGCATTGACCCTGCTTTAAGAAGGTTTGGAAGATTTGATAGAGAAATAGATATTGGTGTTCCAGATGAAGTTGGGCGTCTGGAGGTTCTTCGCATTCATACAAAGAACATGAAACTTGCTGAAGATGTAAGCGAACGAGATTATCATTAAATTTTCCCATTGGATTGTGGATTCATATAGTTTTTCCTATATAGTTTTGTGGCATAGTTGACTTCTCTTGCACATTACAGGTCGATCTGGAAAGGATTGCCAAGGATACGCATGGTTATGTTGGTGCTGACTTGGCAGCTCTTTGCACCGAGGCTGCACTTCAGTGCATCAGAGAGAAAATGGATGTCATTGATCTGGAAGATGAGACCATAGATGCTGAGATTCTCAACTCCATGGCAGTTACAAATGAACATTTCCAGACAGCTCTTGGAACTAGTAACCCATCTGCTTTGCGTGAGACGGTGAGTGTTGGGTTTGCATTCCTCATGAAATTATTTTACTGCAGGGTTTTTTTTTTAAAATCTTCCAATCTGTAATCAATATCATTTTGGACCAGGTTGTTGAGGTGCCTAATGTTAGTTGGGAAGATATTGGAGGCCTCGAGAATGTTAAGAGGGAACTACAAGAGGTAAACGTTTTATTGCGTTTGTCCCCATCTCCTTTAATTAGTACTTAGTTTTGACGTTTGGTTTAGTCTTCTGGTCTTGTCTGCTTATTCATTTTTTTATTTTGGTATTGCAGACTGTTCAGTATCCTGTGGAGCACCCTGAAAAATTCGAGAAGTTTGGAATGTCACCCTCAAAGGGAGTCTTGTTCTATGGCCCACCGGGATGTGGTAAGACTCTTCTGGCTAAAGCCATTGCCAACGAATGCCAGGCAAACTTCATCAGTGTCAAGGGTCCAGAATTGCTCACAATGTGGTTTGGTGAGAGTGAGGCCAATGTTAGAGAAATCTTTGACAAGGCTCGGCAATCTGCTCCTTGTGTCCTGTTCTTTGATGAACTTGACTCCATTGCTACCCAGGTTTACATTTTTTTAAATCTCTCTTATTAACTTATAGCCTTTTTCATATGTCCAATTTATAGGAGTGTACCTTTTTGATTTCATTATTGCTTACCATTGATGTGACATTCAGAGAGGAAGCAGTGTAGGCGATGCAGGAGGTGCTGCTGATCGTGTTTTGAACCAACTTTTGACAGAGATGGACGGAATGTCTGCTAAGAAGACTGTTTTCATTATTGGGGCCACCAACAGACCTGACATCATTGATCCAGCACTTCTTCGTCCTGGCCGTCTCGATCAGTTGATCTATATCCCTCTTCCTGATGAGGATTCCCGGCATCAAATCTTCAAGGCTTGCTTGAGAAAATCCCCAATTTCCAAAGATGTTGACCTCAGAGCTCTTGCTAAATATACTCAGGGCTTCAGTGGTGCTGATATTACAGAAATATGCCAGCGTGCATGCAAATATGCCATTAGAGAGAACATCGAGAAGGTATTTATGCTTTTCCAAATCTTCCTTATCTTCCATAATCAACTTTCCTTGCCAAAATAAGTGGACCCCTGTCTTGGTCTTTTGCAGGACATCGAGAGGGAGAGGCGACAAAGGGATAATCCGGAGGCCATGGAGGAAGATGTCGAAGATGACGTGGCGGAGATAAAGGCGGCACATTTTGAAGAATCAATGAAGTATGCTCGCAGGAGTGTCAGTGATGCGGACATCCGCAAGTACCAGGCATTTGCTCAGACATTACAGCAGTCAAGAGGATTCGGAGCAGATTTCAGGTTTCCCGAAACAAGCACCGGTGGTGCTACCGGTTCTGATCCTTTCGCAGCTTCAGCGGGTGGAGCAGCCGATGATGACGACCTCTACAATTAAGATAATCTTCTAGTTGGCAAGTCGTTTAAGCATGTCTAATGGATTCTATATGTATGGGAAAAAGCTTCTCGACACAATTACGACTTCTCAGAGCAACTCTAAAGACTATATAATGCCTGTTAATGTTGTGGCTATTCACAGACAACACAGTTAGAATTGTTGGGAACTTTTAGTTTGATGGCTAAGAATGCTTTCTGGACCTTTTCTACCCTCTTCTCTTTCTGGTTAATATTGCATTTAAATAATTTTTAGATTAATTTTATTCTTAATCCGTCTATAGAACCTTGAACAATATATAATCTGGAACGGAGAGAATATTACAAAGTTCATAGCAAAACTATGAAAATTTTCTCTATAACTATTGACCAACGCTCAATTATTCAATCTAACAAATACATTGAAACATATGACAAAAAATAAGACTGCAACAAAGCTTAAAACAAGCACTTTCCCTCACTATTTCCATGTTCACTGCCATGATTTTTGCTTCTACCCCCACTTTATATATATGAATTTAATGAAACTTCCACACCATAAATGAATCATGATTTCCTGTGATCCACATTACTCTGTCTTGTCTTGTTCAGATTCTCCATTAGATACCTTCGTTCCAGGTTGAACTGTTCTAGCTTCTGGGTCGCTTCGGATGTCTTTTGTGATGGTTGATGGCTTAATGAGTGTCAAGGTATTTTCCTTATCAAACTCGTCCCCGTCGTCAGAGTAAGCATAGCTGTCAAGACGGGAATATAAATGATTAACTGAACATGGATCTTTAGAGCAAGAATTTGACCAATTGGCGAAAAGATCATGAACCAAACGAGCAACAACCTTTATCTTACTTTATTAATGACAATCTTAGGAGTAAAAGAAATCTCTACTTTAACAACATAAAAAAAAAGGAAGTTACACCATGGTAAGAATTCTTACCGCATAGAGTTCTGAGAGGGTGCCCAAAGAATACAGATGACGGTTAGCAGAGAGAAAGAAAGGACTTGCCAGAAAGCAGGGATGATCCACGCGTTCTGCCAGTGCTCGTTATAAACATCATTAGATTTGAAATACAACTGCAGGCATAAGCTAAGACAATTAGTGCCCAAGTACCTCTCGTAGTCTATGATGAGATGATCTATAAGTAACAAGAGTGCATTGTAAGAAAATATTAATACTATGTCGCATTTCCGCACTAGCAGATATAAATCTAGAGGATCAGACAAAATTAAGCTAGAATCCCAGTAACCATTCATAACTAGTGATTTCTACTACAGTCAAGGCCCTCTACGGTAAATTATGAATAGTATTCGCTCTCCACATTCTGCAAATGCAATGAAATGAAATTCTAGAACCAGTATGTTGTGTGGAAACGCAACCTAGCTAGTAACAAAAAAAGCATTATATATTATACAATCAGCGAAGGGGAGGGGAAAAGCAACAGAGCAGAATAAATATTAAAAAGTGCTGACACAAAAGGCAATTAGAATATATTACCTCATAGCATATCCACCCAACAGAAACGAGTACAGCTACTGCCAAGGCATTTGTAAATTTGCGGTATATATCCAGCTTCACCATCATTCGTCTGGCCTGTTATGTAGATTTGGGAAAAAGAATGTCAGTAACAATAACATCCTAGGGCAAAACACGGTTTCGAAATTAGAACCACCACCAAAATCTATTTAATAAGAAATATGGATTGCAAAGAAAAGAATGCGACAAGAACAGAAGACAAGTACCTGAAGCTTGTTTAGAGTGGCAGAAAGTGACTTGAATATCCAGATAATGCAGAAAGCATCCAGTATTGCCACGGGAAGAACCAAGAAAAGCCTTGCTTTGCCAGAAAGATCACTAATAGCGCCAACATTTTCTACCAATTCAAGTACTTCAGAGGCCAGAAAAAAGGTCACTCCAAGCATGATCACCTTTGAAGTTAACCCACCTAGGGTGGGTCTCACAACACCATAACCCATTGAAACCATCAGAATGATAAGGCGAGCAACAGTGCGTTTAATTGTTCCGAAGGTCACTGCCCAAACAGTGATCCCAGTTGGCCTGACTCCAGTCTCGTTGAACTCAGCGTAGTCAAAATACCAGAGAGCCATCTCGAGCATACCTAATGTTATGACCAATGTAATGCAGTTTTGCAATGAGAAAACTTCTCTCCAAAATCTTGCATATTGTGTGAACCAGAATACTCCAAGCATAATAAAAGCAAAAGACATAAACCCGTAGAATTTCATTAGCGGTGCCATTCTACCAGGTAAGTAACCAGTGGGATTTTTCCATATAGTTTTTCCCTCTAGAACTACATCTTTAAGATTAGGATCACAATGAATAAAATACACATTGTACATCCCAGTGTTAGTGATCTGTATCGATTTTAATGGCAATGTTGCAGTTAGCTTGTCCTCCTCAAACGGGACTCCGAAGACATAAGGCCAACTAGGATCCTTGGCGGAACGGCGGTGTATGATTTCGCCTTCCGTACACGCACCCAATTTTGCAAGATCAGCTGTGCAACATACAGCCCTTTGCCCCCCATAGGCTGAACCACCAATTGCCTCCCTATCTTCCACCTCAAACACAATAGCTTGGATCAAACTTGAGCTGAAATTAGCATACTCTTGCGGCCGACGAAATGTGATCTTCTCAAAGCTGTTCACATATAGGCATTCAACTCCAATCAGAACATGCTACTACACACAGAAACCACAAATCCAAAATGCTAAACTTTCAAGCAAACCTAGTAAAATTGACGATGACTCAAACAAACAGCATCACCAAAGAGCATAACAAACTATCTTAATTAAACCCAAATTCACAAACTTTCACAAAAACTAACGTCAAAATTCTCATAAATAACCAATTTTTACCATTGTTTACCACAAAGAAACTAAAAGATCTGATCTTGACATGGCAAAAAAAAAGAAACCTTGAAACTTACCGTATATAAGAGTCACCATTGGATGGAATCGCACCGCTTTCATTAACATTTCCAGGAACAGAAGAGTAAATTCCTTCACTACCACCATGAACAACAAATGCATTGCCTTTACTCAGAAACTTATCTCCATTATACTCATGAACCGAACCCTTGGCAACCAAGCTCATTAAAAGCCAAATAACACACAAAAAACTCATTGACTTCTGAAATCTAAACATCAATTTAGACTTGAAAGAATGCATTTTTTGTACGTGTTAAGTTGGATCTAGTTGTTGGGATCTCTTGTTTTGTGTTGTGTTGTTGAGAAGCTGAGTGAAGAAGAGTGGACTAATGTAAGAAATTGAGAATACAGCTGTGAGTTTAGGACGGTGTCGTTTTGGTAGTTTAAAAGGAAATTGATCTTATTGTTTGACTTAAAATGCCAAAGCACCGACGGAGTTTTTTGTTTTACAAAATTTTAGTCAAATAATTGCGCTAACTCACGAGTCAAGGACAGAGAGTATAAAGTCTAGCGAACCAGCAGATCTAGATCTGTATGCCTCCCTTAGCACTGCTATGGAGGCAGGGATAGAATTCCGTACTTTCAGTGTGCTGGTTGACCTTCTTCATCGTTGAACCTTCAGACAAAGGGTTCTGAAAAAGTTTATTTGGACTGTTCTGATTGCATCTCGTGGTCTCGCGCTGGTGATGTTAATTATATACTACTTCAACTTTCATTATGGAAATCTCTCTAGAACTGTAACCATTACAAGCCAAGTTTTGAAATAGGCAAGTTTGGTTCATTAAAATTTTAGGAGTTAGAGTTAATGAGTCTGTTCACGAAATTAAAATAAGTCTCTTAAATGAGTATATTCATGAATATTTAAAATGAGTTTAGTAAATGAGCATATTCATGAGTTTATCATGAACTTATTAAATGGTCTTGTTTACGAGTTTTAACGAGTTTCTTCACAAGCATGTTTACCGAGTTGTTCAACGACTTGATTCATTTATAGTCTTATTCACTTTATATTTAAATTATATTATACTAATGAATACAGAAATTTAATAACATTTATGAAAACTTTATATTAAACCTAAATCTTAAAGGGTAAGTTAAAACCTAAGAATTTAAACCTTGGAGAGTTTAAAATTTAGAGGTTAGACCCTAAATGATTAAGGGTACAAGGGTTTAATCCTAACTTTTTCTAATCAAGCTTACAAATTAATTTCACCTAAACAAGTATGTTCGTGAACCTGTTCATGAATACTTAAGCGAACATGTTCGTAAGTTTGTTCTCGAGTCTCTTGTGAATACACTTTTACGAGCCTACTCACGAACTTTACTGAGCCGAGTTTTTGAGTGTCCAAACTCGACTCATTTACAAATTGAGTCTAATCTTTTGTTTATATTTGACTCATTTATTAGCGAGTTGAATCACAAACAAGTTATTATTGAGCAAAACAGCAAACCACTCAAGCGGAGCTCATTTACACTCCTAAATAATTGTTATTTCCTCCGCTTCATATTAATAGATAGTTTTGAATAAATAATAATTATTAATCTATCTAAATATAATAAAGGTGGATCATTCAAATCAATAAGAAGCCAGTATTCTATTTTTCTGAATTCTCAGAATTTTGAATTTTTTTTATTAAAATTAAATGTATGAATGAATGGACAATGAGTTATTCTAAGGGTAAAAAGCTATGCGGTCCCTGAGTAATACCACGAATAATTTTTCGGTCCCCGAGTTTCTAATATTAGTTTTACCGGTCCCCCACAGATTAAAAATTCACCACCGTTAATCCCTCCGTTAAATTAATCTAACGGATTAACAAGTAAATAATTGATCGATCCCTCTAATCTTTTTTGCTTAATTTACCGGTCTCTCTTTAATACACACGTGACAGGGGTAAAAATGCCATCTCAACCTTTCTATTTGCTTAATTTAACAGAAGGATTAACGGTGGTAAATTTTAAATCTGTGGGGGACCGGTAAAACTAATATTGAAAACTCGAGGACCGAAAAATTATTCGTGGTATTACTCGAGGACCGCATAGCTTTATACCCCTTTTATTATTATTGTTTATCAGGGAAATGGATTTTAAATTTGAGTTTTACAAATGATGTCGTCTACATACACCATAAAGAAGGCACGAACTGCATCCTTACTATAATAAAATAATGACTGATCAGCCTTAGAATTACTGAACCTGTAAGAAAGCAAAGCTCATCGAAGATAGTTGAACCACGTGCGGGGTCCCTGACTGATACCATACAGTGAACGCCATAGGAGACAAACGTGGGATGGTTTTGTGGGATCAACAAAACCTGTGGGCTGCTTCATATAAACCTTTTCACCGAGATGCCCATTAAGAAATGCATTAGAGAAGTCCAGTTGATTGATATCCCAGCCATAGGAGACAAGCTCAAGATATGGTCTAAGAGCGTGAAATTTGCCACCCCAATATGGTTGGAAGGACTGAATTTTAGTATCGAAATAGCGCTCAACAAAGTGATGAAACTTAGTAAAGTAAGGCAAAACCTGCGATTTATTGGATAAAAAATAGATCCACAAATATTTCGTAAAATGATCATGAAACTAAAGATAGTAGCGCGATCCATCAACCTCAGTGACGGGGGATGGACCCCAAACATCGCTACAGACTAACTGAAGAGGCCGAGTGGCCTAAAAATTCGACACAAGAAAGGGTAACTTGTGACTCTTACTAATACTACAACCATGACATAATGAAGAGCAGGATGAACAGAAGACTGTAAATTATTAGACTTGAGGACA